>JANAVB010024994.1:13851540-14131540 GCA_029216955.1 Iris pallida
CTACGTTGGTGAGTTCTATGCTGGCGCCCCTACTCATCCATCTGGCGCTGGTACTTCTGGTGTCCTTCAGGACATGTGGTCGAGCTGACGTTGGTGATGACGAGGATAGTGATGAGGAGATGTGATTTGATTTTTTAGTGACATTCTATTGTATACTTGGAAATGCTCCAATATTCCAAGTTTTTTTTAATCAGTATTCTTTTTATCAGTACTTTTGATTTTTATCAGCACTTTGTAGTATGCTTTCAGTACTTTTATCTTCATGGACATGCTTATGGTGTTTCGTTTATGATATTCAGTTTATTTCTGTACTTGTTTAGCACTATTCTTTATACTGCTTCTTCATTACAAACTGCTGTGAAATAGCATGTCTGAGATTTCTTTATGTTTTGAAACAATAGCATGCCTGTGATAATATTCTTTAGAGACAATACATGCCTGCAATGATTCTCTCTAATTTTATGCCTTATCTCTTTTATATGTTTTCTCACTATTTGTTCCTTATGCATTAATTGCGGGGGAGCCTTCTGCATTAAATGCGGGGGAGATTTCTTTTTTTGCAATTATTGCTAAGTGACAAAGGGGGAGAAAATTAAAGATCTAACATTTTTTGAGATGTACAGGATATGAACAATTTCTACTTTTTGATATTTTGAACAAGCTTAGCTTAATGTTAATCATTCATAGTTTGTCAATTATCAAAATGGGGAGATTGTTGGCCCATTAGTCATATGGTCAACCTGATTTTAATAATTGATCAAACTCTGTCTGGATATATGAAGCTAGTCGGGACATCTCGGATTAGGATATAATCAAGATTGGCTATCCACTCCATTCAAGACCGAAGATCTGTTTGCCTACTCGAGTCTGTAATTTCTTATGCAATGTATTTTTCATTTTATTTGAGTCTAGGAATATGTTGTACACCGAGTCGTACTGGCAAATAGGCTATCCCTAAATGAGTTCAAAATGCTTTTAAATGACTCCAAAAAGTTACAAAAAGGTTTTTCAAAAAGGTTTTCAAAAATCCCAAAAGCTTTTTTCAAAAACCCTAACTAAACCTGACTTAACCCTGACAGAACTCGGACCGAGTTCGGCCAGAGTTCGGCCAGAGTTCGGCCAGAGTTCGGTTGGTGGTCGTTGTGATTTGAATCTTTGGAACTTGGGTCTCCTGCAGTTGCGGATTTGACGAGATTTGCTCAAAGAGTTCTGCCCGAATTCTGTCCAAAATTCGACAGAAGTCTGTCTTGGAACTCCTATAAATAGAGAAAAATTTCGATCATTTCAATTCATCATTCACTTTCAATCTTCTCTATCTAAAGCTTTCAGTCTTCCAAAGAGTTTTCTAGAGCTTTCATTTCAGATCCCAAGCCAGTTACAATCCTCTAGTCAATTTGCCAGTGCGGTACGGTCTAGAAGTTTCTGAGAGATTGTAATCAGAAGGCTTGATTGAAGAATACCTCTTCACATTTGAAGTTGGACGAGTTTTCGTATCAAAGATCGCGTTGTAGAAGTTGCAGGACTTCGTAAGAAACTTGCGGTTTTTCCAATAGTGGATTCAACTGGTAGCAAGAGTTCTACCGACTGGATTAGTCCTCAACAGAGGGATACCAGTATACATCGCTGTCTTTGCGTTTGCTCTCTTAACTTTGCCTTTACATTATTTTAGTTGTGATTAATATTCTGTGATGTGCTACGTTTTTATTTAGCATTATTCCGCTGCCAAACTCTATTCACCCCCCCCCTCTAGTGTATTACGTTTTACTATTTCGTTCCTAAGTGGTGGTGTTTCAGGGACACGGGTGGTCATCACCTGGCGAACCTAGGGACATAAGCACGAGCTCTCCAGTGTCGTGTATCGTGTCCTGGGACACTCGACACATCAGCATGAGGCAGTGCATGCATGTCTCTGATGCTTGTGTTAGACACATTATTGACACCTCTGGACACAGTTTTTGGACACGAATGCATCCCCCGACACGTCTTCATGTGAGGAACACTCAGCACACACTGATTTTGGGTTTATCATTAGTATTAGGTTTCGATTTGGGTTTTCTCTATCCGACTGATACGTGTTTCGGTTTTGAGATTTCTGTGAGTTTTAATTCCATTTTTAAACCAACTTTTCTGTTTAAATGCCATGATTATTCACCTAAAATATGTATTAGCTACTGATGGTTAGGTTTGCATTGAGGTTTTGGTTTCAAATTCTGAAATGGGATTTCGAACAATGGGATTGGACTGTTTATTGTATGACTGATACATAGCTTCAGTTTAATTCCCTGAACTTTCAATTCCTATTTAAATTGATTTTTAAGTTTATTGACATATTAAATCATCTGCACATGTGTATTAGATCACTACATGTTGGTTATTAACTGGTATTAGGCTCATTGAGTTTCGATTTCAGTTTGAATGTTGAATGATATGTAAATGAACTGTCAGCTGAATTGATGTTTCAATTCCAGGTTTCATTCCTATATAGGGTTGTTTATTGTCTTTTGATTCATTTCCTTAAAAAACTGAATGGCTGTTTCATTGCCTGTTTAAAATTTCTGTATATGTGTGTAGTTGCTGTCAATTGGTTTTGATTTGGTAGTGAAGAAATGGTTATTGGTTTGGTGTTGTAAATGGATTTAGAATAGGCTATGGAAATTCGAATATGGTTTGGATAGTGAACTGTCATTTAGTCAATTTCCTGATATTAGTCCATGTTTTCTGAATTTTTGAACTGTCAATGATTCCTGATGAAACCAAAACTGAAATTCCTGGACACTGTTATACACTGTTTTCAATCCTGAGATTTATTCTATTTTTTAAAACTGATTTTGGATGTTAAATTGCCAAGACTAAACCATGGGTATGAGTATTAGTTGTTTTAATGATAGATTACATGTGAGAATTGAACTGATTGATTATAGTTTAGGATTGGCAATTGAGGTATGTGAGTTGGTGGTTTATAACTGTCATTCCAATTCCCTGAGATTGGTTCCCTGTATAACACACATGTGTTCATGCCACACACAATGGAATAGGGAACCTGGGAACAATGAACACAGGTTCCTTCTTAACACACACACACACATTTCATAAGTATACACACATGTACCCCACCTATCTAAATCATGTCCCTATCCACACTGTCACACAGGCCACCTTCTTATTCCTGTCACTTGGTTGTCTAACCTGAACACAGGTTCCTACAACCTGTCACACATTCATTAGCACTCAACACTCACACCATACCACACTCCTCTCATTCACACACCACAAACTGAAATCGATCACACACTTTCTGTCATACTCTCACACACAGTCCACACACTCACATATGAAATTGACACACACACACATTGCTATGATTCACAACACATTGCCATGATATGTCCTCTCCCCCTCTCTATGTATATATATATATATATATTATATATTATATATATATATATATATATATATATATAAATTATTATATATATATATTTATGTATATCACATATATTTATGTATACATAATATATAATATATATATATATATATATAATATATATTATATATATATATATATATATATATATATATATATAATATATATATATATTTTATGTATATCACATATAGCTATAGCCTCACATACACATATAGCATATATATTATATGTATATATATATAAAATATATATATATTATATCTAATATATATATATATATATATATATTATATTATATATATATATATATAATATATATATATATATATATATATAGTGTGTATGTGAGAGGCTATAGCTATGTGATATACAAATATATATATATATTTATATATATATATATATATATATATATATATATATATATATATATATATATATATATATATATATAATATTAATATATATAATATATATATATATATATATATATTATATATATATATATATATATATATATATATATATCTATATATATATATATATAATATTATATAATATATATATATATATATACATAAGAATATGTATATATAGCTATAGCCTCACATACACATATAGCTAAATATATATATATTATATATATATATATAATATTATATATATTATATATATATTATATATATATATATAGGAAAAAAAAAATATATATATATATATATATATGGCTATATGTGTATGTGAGGCTATAGCTATATATACATATTCTTATGTGTATGTATATATATATTATATTATATATATATATATATATATATTATATAATATATATATATATATAGCTATAGCCTCACATACACATATAGATATATATCTATATATATATATATATATATATATATATATAATATATTATATATAATATATTATAAAAATATATATATATAGATATATATATTATTATATAAAATATATATTATATATTAAAATATATATATCTATATATATATATATATATATATATATATATATATCTATATATATATATATATATATTAAAAAAAAAATATATATTATATATATATATATATATATATATATATATATATATATATATATATATATATATATATATATGGGATGTACATATAGGTAGCCATATGTTAATATGTATTCTATATTAGATTATATAAATATATCAATGCGTGTATTATATTTTAGATATATATATATATTGTTATGTATTGTGTTTGGTTGGTTTATAGGCATAATATAGCCTATAGCCTATGGGTGTGGCTTGAATGTCGGCATAGAGTCTAGATTGGATTGTATAGCCTTGTTAGACTTAGAATAGACTAATTGACTAGTATGGACTTGTTTGACTTAGGTTTGACTTGGTTGGCCTAGTTTGACTTCTAGGGTTGACCAGAGTTGACCAAGAGTTGACTTGGGTCTAGATTGACCTAGAATCATGTAGAATGCATAGTAGAACTTCATATTACCATTTTGGACTTGTTGCGACTTGTGCTGTTCTGATTAGGAGCCAGACACCACTCCTCAGGCAGTAGTATTTTCTGGACATCCAGGGTATCAGGCGAGTAAATTCTCTGATCATTTCATATCCTGTTAGAATTATTTTCCTGCTTTAGATTACTTTACTTGATGCTGTCACGTTGGTAACACAGATTTGTACTATATGGATCCCTTCTTGAGATGTTATCCCCTCAGGAGCATCGGATACTATATGTTCTGTGCATTTCACTTACATTGTGTATCACTATGCTTCATGGTTCATTGATCACTTATGACATGTACTCTCATGTTCACAGAGTCTTCTTTGAATCACCCATTTATGGGCATTCCCAGAATCACCCATTTATGGGCCTACCATGTATCACCCCTTATGGGCCATTACATGGATCATAACATAACCTGGCTGGATCCTTGTGTATTGATTGGGGGTACGGGGGAGTAGAAGTGGACATATGAATAATATCCAGGTAGTGTAGTTCCCAGAATCACTCCATAGTATAGTTCCCAGAATCTCCTATGCCATTCACATGTCTATATTGTACTCTGACTCACTAGCCACTGTTAGTTCTTTATTTATAGTAGATATTTCTATTACAGTTCTTTCTCTGTTTACATTCTGTACTTTCTTTCAATTTCTGTATCTTACTCTACAGCATGTTTATACTTTCTAACCTGCTATCATATGTTGAAATGTATTGTTCTCGCTCCTGTCCTGACTGGACCTGTTGAAAATATTACAGAGGACGAGGAGGAGGCCTGTATGGATACCTTCTACGGGGCAGCTCTAGATGACACCTGTGATCCGAATTTTCAGCCGAATCCATTAGCTATAGAGACTGAGGCTCCCTAGTCTAGGTTTTTACTATTACTGTCTTTTGGGATCTGGATTGTATATATTCTTTCATATTCAGTAGTTGAGACTTGTATTTCTGGATGTTGCTGAGATGTTATCTTAGACACTTAGATTCTTCTGATCTTCTGTATTTTATTTGAGTTTTATATCATATCGTACTTCTTCCTCCTTAGTTGTGATTGAGTTTACATTCTGCTATGTCATCCCCATTCGGGGAGTATAAACTGTTTAGCCTTAAACTGTTAGATGTTGTGACCTAGGACAGCGTTCTACCGCCGACACTGCGGCATAGGCTGGACGTACCCACGTCTCGTGCTCTTACTCTAGGGTGCGGTTCGTGACAGGAGGGGGGCTCCAGCAAGCGCGCCCAAGAGACCGGGGACAGTAGGAGAAACGGGCCAGGTGGCGCAGCGGACGCGCCTGTCTGGCGGGAACGCCAAGGGAATCGAGCCATAGGGAGAGCCCAAGGACTCAACAACGGGAGCGCCACCACCACTGTGATAGGGGCCCGCTCCAGCAGCTCCAAAAGATGACACATCCAAGGACGCACCGAGAGCGCCGGAAGGCGCTACCAAGGTAGCGCCACAAACCCACCCGCCGGGTCGCCAGAAGGCACACCGCAGGCAGACCCTCCGGGCTCGCCACAGGGGCCCACGCCAACTGCGCCCAACGGAACTGGAAATGCAGCACCCCAAAGAAATGCCACACCCAAAAACCGTCGTGGGTTGCGCCACTGGGTTCTACATCTAATGCGCACAAAGGAGCAGTTGCATCCGAACGAAAAATAGCACCACTGGGATCCACCCTGGCAGCGCCAAAGGATGTGCACAAAGGAGCAGGGTCCACATCTACAGCGCCTAAAGAAGCGCACAAAGGAGCAGCTGCTCCCGAACAACAAAGTGCACCACTAGGGGTCTACACCTGCAGCGCCAAAGGATGCGCACAAAGGATCAGCTTCACCCGCATAAAACAACACGTAACAATCAAGAGCCAGGGAAATATGGTTCGGAGGACCAAAACATTGGACTGCGCCAGAATGGTGCACGTCCCCCAACGAGGGGGCAGGTCCCGAGGGGGGCTGGACGTGGCGCGGAAGACCAAAACAGAAGACCGCGCCAGAAGGACGCAGTCCTCCGACGAGGGAACGGGTCCCGAGGGGGGCACGTGGCTCCCAGCAGGCAGTCCCCATAAGGGATTCAAAAAAGGAGAGAAGGGGGAAGGAGGGCGGGGAGAGCGGTAGGGGACCCGAGGAAGGGGGAGGGGGACACCGCACGAGGGGCGGCTCCGGGATGGAGGCCCCAGACCGGCGGCAAGACTCGACGGAAAGGGGGGATCGAAGGCCGGAGGGGGGCTGGAGGGAGGAGAGGAGGTGGGGGGGTGAGGATATGGGGCGGCGGGTGGGGGGGAAGGAGGAGGGAGGGGTGGGGGGCTGGGACGGGAGGAGCGTGGGAGGAGGAGAGAAGCGACGGAGCGGAGGACTGGGGGACGGCAGGGCGCCGGCGCATACCCCAACGACGGAGGGCGGAGGCGACGGCGCTAGGAGGGTCACTGCGCCCCAAGGGCGCAAGAGCGGTAGAGCAGCGATGGCATTCGACATACATATATATATATATATATATATATATATATATATATATATATATATATATATATATATATAAAAGTCGGGTTTCGAGTTCTTCGGATAACCTGACACATGAACCTGTGCCCAACCCAAATTTTGATCGGATTCAAATATTTTTACCCATACCCAAGCCCGAACCCGAGTCGCTTCAACGCTAACCCAACTCATTAACGGGTTTACCCGATCGGATTTGGGTTTAGCCCGCCCGAGTTGCACCCATAGTTGTCGTCAGCCATACACGTGAGAAGCTACCATTTCGACTTCATGGTGTTAATTGGGCTGGACTCGGCCGGACTAAGCCGACCCAGATCCGATTTTTGACCAGGTCTGGGCCGGGTCGGGCTCAACCTGGTTTTGGAGACGGGCTGGTCCGGGCCAACCTGGGTCAGCGAACCCCAAATCCAGTCCGGACCCACGGCATGGGTCGGGCTGAGTCGGGCTTGGGTCGGATCGGTTCAGGGTTGGACCGGCCAGCCCGGTTTGGATTTAAAAAAACTAAAAAAAATTATGTCTTAAAAAAACTTTCAAAATGAAAAAAAATTAAAATCTTCTTCTAAAAAAAGAGTTTTCTTAAAAAACTTTAATTTAGTATAATTTAAAAACGTACAATTTTAAAAACTAAATTAGTATAATAAGAATAAAAAATGTAATAAAATTAAAAAATAAAAATTAGTACAATTTAAAATAGTATAATTTAAAAATATTTTTATTAATGACTAATAAAGACTACTAGATGTCGATACATGATTTAAAACGAAACATTAATTGAATGACTAATACAAGAGTTGCATAATTGAAAAATTAAAATTTTATTAACTGTAATTAATGACTCATACAAGATTAGTAGATATCGATACATGATTTTAAATGTCTGCATAGCTTCCCTGTACCAAAGTTATGGTCCGATTTGAATCATTTCCTACAATGCAAACATTCAACAAGAACTTTAGTGGGGTATCTTCTTTTGGTATCGCCACTTTTGCCCATTGTAAACTCCGCTAAAATGATGTCAAATTTTTTTATCCTGATTTAAGCTCTTGTTGCGGTGCGTGTTGAGGCTGTGGTGCAGGTTGTGGTTGCTGATCTTGTGGTTGTTGTGGTAGTTAATCATTATCCATGATATAAATTATCTTTTCACACTAGGTTGATTGTAAAAATTGTAAGAGAAAAAAAATTGTTGGTGTGATTAATTTTGAAGATTTATGGCCTATTTATAGATTTTTTTGGTACAAATGACCTATGTTACCCTCCAAAAAAATTATTATAAGGGTATTTTTGGTCATTTTCAGTAAAATAACTAAAATACCCTTCAAACGGTCTAAAACAGCAACTAAAATGGGGGTAAAAGGGACTTTTTGGCCTCTAAACGGTCAAAAAAATCGGTCAAACTAGGCCGGTCCGGGCCGGCCCGGTCGTGTTCTGCAGATTTGACTGGCCTTGACCCGCGGTCAAACCGGGTCGGGCCAGTTGAGCTTGCGGGTCCAAAGTCGCAACCCAGCCCGGACCCACTGGGTTAGTGGGTCGGGTGGGTTCGGGTCGTTGATCGGGCTCGGGCCGGCCCAAACCGATTTTGACCGGTCCATTCCCGAGCCAGGGACCAAGCTGTCCGGCCAAAGTTGCACCTTGATTTCGACTGACTTACTACTCAGTTTAATTAGTGCAACGCCTGTTAGGGGTTGTTTTGTTCGCGGAAGTAGAACGAAGTAAAATTTTAAAAGTAGAGAGTTTGTGTGCGCATTGCACATGTTTGTCATGCGTACGCATATTTTATGAGTTCTTTCATTTGGATGGTTGTTGGAAATGAGTTAAAAATTTAACATTTTGTAATTCCTTCGTTTGGATGTTTGTTGGAAGTTGTAGTTGAGAAGTGACATATTTTTATTTTTATTTTTATTTTTATGGATTACAAAATTAATAATAATAATAATAATAATAATAATAATAATAATATTATTATTATTATTATTATTATTTTATTGCTAGAGTTTCGATATTTTTGAAACCCAATGAGGAGTTCCGGACACTTCGGCCAACTTTTTTAGAAAGCTAAAAGTATGTGCACTTTTGGACTACTATTCATAGGAGTTCTAGTTTTCTGGAAGTGACTAGCCAAACAACGGAAGTTGAGCTTTTTCTCGAAACTAGAAATAAATAGTACAAAATAAGAGTTTCAGAAGGCGGACTTCTGCGAACCAACACACCTTTAGGAGACTAAGTTAAAAGTGTGTTATGCATCCGTGGGGGTGTAGTCCGCTAGGTACATCGGAGGGTTCTGTAGGAATAGACCCGGTTCAAATCCTCCCTAAACGTTGTTCGTCGGCCTGAAGAAAAGTACACTTCAAAAAAATGTGTTTTATACAATAAAACAAAAATTATTTGAGAGCGACACTTCTTATAGGTAGGCGGTTCCAAAAATGTATATTGTGATGGACTAAAGTAGATTGGGGCAGGTTAGATATAGACTAACTTCTACAACAACAAAATTAAATGGAAAAAAAAGGAAATAAAAAATTGGGGATGGCTCCAGCCCACACCAGGTTCTACCTTGATCATCCCCTGCTTATATGCAGCATTCCTTCTTCAAAAATTAGTCTAAAAGCATGAATCATTCATCTTCCTACTCTCCTTCTTTCTCTTTCTTCCCTTTTCCTCTTCTTACTATCTTCCTTTCCACACTCAATTGAAACTATGTTTATTTATTTAAATTGTAGGTCATTTCAAATCGAATTTTTTTTGTTTAGATTCTTAAATTTTATGTTTAATCCATGTTTTTATAATAGTTTAATATCATTTGAAATCTAGATACGTTCTATCCGTGTAGCTCTGGCCACCAAGATGACCACGAAAGAAAATGATCGGCTGTGCACACCAAAAAGTGAGTATATCAATATATAGCTTTGTTTGTGTTAAGATGTGCACATAGGGTGTAGCGGGGCACATGAGTGCCATATGAGGGTGTTTTTCTAGTGGAAAAAAGATTAACTTCTCAATGAAGCATTTATGTTTTTTGTCATGCTCTTGGGATTATTCCCTTAGGAGCAAAGCTATGAATGGACTTAGCGACTCGAGGGCTCAGACTCGGACTCGGGCATTGACGGGGACATGTGTGGGAGCATGCGCGGTGGCATGCATGGGCTATGCGTGGCTATGCACGTTTACATGTATGCGCGCATGCACTGCTGCGCTGCTATGCACATGCGGGGCTGCACGCCTACGCTGTTGAAGCGGCTACACGCACAGGCGCATGGGCTGATGTGTTGTTGGCCGCATGGGCTCTGTTGGCGCATTACCAAGTTGATTGTAAGATTTGAACGGTTATGGAAAGATTGAGTCTGTAACGCCCCAGTCCCAAAATACGTAGGACTAGGAGAACGTATACATGCCAGCTACGTATCAAGAGGACCTCAGCCCAACTCAAATACGTATAAGCTGTCTTGGTGTTCTAATTATATCTATCAATCAACTATAAATATATCTATCTCAATCCACAAGATAAGTAACATCAAGAATGAACAATATATGCCATGGTTTGCAGCCCAATAATATATAGACCCAAAGAACGATATAGGTCTACAAAACAAGACTAAATAGCAAATAGAAATAATGAATAAATGTAAAAGAACGATAAAATACCTGAATTCTGATATAGTAAAACCACTACGTCGTTGAACTACTCCTGCATGACCGGCTACCTGGAGAGATCACCAGGTCCTCACATGACATTGCAAGGTATATACAACATGTCAATATAACAGTAAAAGAAATATATGCTCTAAAGGGTAACTATCGTATCGAGTATAAGTGATATGGACGTGAGAACACATTCCGGATATCAGGCCTCAGGCTATTGAGGCTCACAAGCTCCTCAGCAGGCAGACACCCAAGGCATCGTATCGTAGTACCCTGCACAAGCAATAAAATAACATCAGAGCTCTGCTACAGAGACAATGGCAAGCAATAGTATAACAACCAAGTCTCGAGTATGTGGTAACGAGGTCAAACAATAAAATAACTTAATATGTCTGTAATGTTCTCACCACCCCAAGTCTAGATCTAGCAAGTCGAATCAAGTCCAATACAATAAACCACAAGTACAAGTATCAATCTAGTATCCTATCAGAAAGTACATAACCACAAATACTCATGTAAACTCTGTATCATGAATCGTGTCGATGTCAAGTTGTCCATCATGTCAATAAAATACGAATAACATAATCGTCATGCCTAATGTCGATACCCGATAACTATATGACGACATCGGCACCCGAATCAATTCGGATGCTAAGTATCAACTAACCCTACGTCCTCAATGATCATGAACGAGAAAATAATTATTCAAAAATAAATGAAAATAATAAATTAAAGGTACTGAAATATTGCTAAGGTATACTTGCCTGCAACTCCCAATTACGAATATGACGGTCCAGCTCAAAGATCCTCGCTATGCCCATTATGCACTCCCAAAATAAATAATTACATCTATCAATGATATATGTATGCATTAACACATACTATTTATAGACTTACTATATATAATCTACTAGACATAATCTACGAAACTAGTACTTACTATATATATGACCCAACCAATCATATATGGTATTAAATAAATGTAATAAAATAATATTTTTATAAAGTAAACATATAATATTTATTTCTAGAAAAATATACTAAAATATTTCTAATAAAATTTAGACTACATTATTTATAAGGAAACTAGTATCAAACTACCAAATCAATTTATCATATATAGTATTAAATCTATATGATAAAGTAATATTTTAATAACATAAAAATATCTTATTTAATTCTAGAAAAATAATTATAAATATTCTATATTAATATTTAATATATTTTAGTCATAGAAAAACATGTATACAAGTCTCGTATTGATTTTACATTAATATACTTAGACTTGTTCCATAGTTTGGCTCCCAAAACAACAAATTTTCTATAAATATTAATTCTAAAAAAATAGTATAAAATATATATTTCTTATAAAAACATGCACCACATTTATTTTGGACAATTCTCATGAAATTTTGAAGCATATGACACATAGAATCTATAAGTTTTCAGTGTTCCGACATTACAGCAAAATGTCCAGATTTTTTAATAAATGGTAAACTGAATCAAAACATTGCAAAAGTATATGCGTTGAGCTTAGAAAGTCTAGTTTTTTTATCAAAAATATACAGAAGGTCAAAGTGGACCGAAAGTGGATGAAATTGGCTCGCAACGGAAATAGTCTGTTCAGGACACCTTTCCGTAGAACGGGCGTTCGGCCAAACCGTAAGAAAATGTGTGGGTGGCCTATTGGACATAAAAATAGACAAAAATATCTTTCCATTAGTTTTGGTTTTACGAGAAGGTGACATCGAGAAAATAGCATACCTGTTGTGACGAATTCAGTACAAGTCGGTCGACTTTGGATGCCTTCGGAGCCTCGTACCGACCGAATTAGGGGTTGAGGCTCCTCGGAAAGGTAATAGGGTATTATAGGAGTGTCCTAGGGTTGAGATAAAGGTGGTAGGAGGGTTGAAAGAGGTCGGAGTGATGAGTTTCTGTCGGGTGGAGAGGAAAGTGCAAAAATGTAAAATAAATAAGAGGGGCGCTCGGTTTTCGTGAGAAATAGGGGGTGGCAGACAAAAAATTGGAGTTTAAATTATATGGAATCCAAGTTTAAAGGGTTGATATTGATTAGGATTTGTTTTGGTGAGATTTGGTTGTCTAATTTAAAAGATATACAAATATATGTCCAAAGGGATTTAAATCAAGTCCAAATTAGGAAAGTTATTACAAAGTTGGTTTAAAATATATTTGAATTGATATGACTGTAAATAATTTATTAAAAATTAGTCTAAAATAAGTTTAATATGTTAGGGTACCTTAAAATAGTCTCCTTAAACCCCAGTTGGTCTATTTTGGGTCGGTGGAATTATTTGGATCAAAACGAATCCAATAAGTCTATAATTGAGTCTTATGTGCCATTTTAAAATAAATAGTACATGGGAACTTGATTGAGTGGCACACCATTGACATGTGGATAGTAGGATCAAAATAAGTCAAAACCATATATTGGGTCGAACAGTTTGGATCGGGTTTGGGCCTCAAATTGGAATTGAAAAAATATATTAAAATTGCGACGAAGGATAAAATGGTCATTTTAACCCAAAAATTGTGTAAGAAATATGTAGTACAAGAAAACATGTTTGAGTGGACATGATATACCAAATGAAGGTAGAGTTGTCGAAAACACGAATATGGAACTTGTTTCGAGGAATTGGTCAATATTGTGCTTCAAAAATCAATGCTACGGCAAAGTGCCTATATAGCCATAATTAAAAATAAAATATGGTTTAATTTATAAAAATCATATAAAATAAAAAAATTTCAAAAAATCAGGGTGCTTACAATCAACCCACCTTAAAATAATTTCGTCCTCGAAATTCAAAATAATGCTTACTAACGAAGAACCATGCTAACGTAACTAGGAATAGTTCTAAGGAGTACAATACGTCACTACAATCTCTCCTAATAACTCAAGTAACAATCAATCTTAAACAATTTCCTTATGAAATATTATGATCATAAAACTATAAATGATTACCTCTAGTCGTCCCTCCTGGTGCTGGCGGTCTTGCAACGATCATGTTGAAGGCTTGTTCTCCTTGACCATCAAGCTAGGAAATTTAATTACTAGTCCCTTAACCATTATCATCGATTCCCCTTCTATATATAGCTATGTTGAGTCTTACATAGTCCTATCCACTCTATACTCTATTCCAAGATCAACACTATGGTATAACATATCATCCTGTATACTTTTAATAGGATTCTCCCTAGTAAGATTTTTGGTTCACTGTCCAGTGTAACTCTATTTCTTGACCTATGTCTGCTATCATGATTTCTACATTGTTCAAGCGAAACTTTCTATGCCTTGATGCAACCATAGAATTTCTATGAGGTTCTGTATCTACCTTAAGTATAGTAGTTATGGACTCATTCTATTCATAACAAAACTTTTGAATCCTTTCAATATAGTCTTCCATATGGGTTATCACACTCTAACTAGGGAACCGTATCTGTTCTAAATTTCTTTCAGATATTCTTCCAAGTTACTCCATTCGTTTTAATTGAGAACCCTATATTATCTTCCTCAATAAACCAAATTAAACTGTGCTACACTTCTACCCCATCTCTATCTAACCAAGGTATTCTAATCCATCTCTACCCACCATAGATAAATAGTAGAAGGGTTGCGGTCCATCGCTCCTAGAGTCTCTCGTTAGGGTTAAATTGCCTATAAGAATTCTATGTTGTCAGTCTAATCTACTCGGTCTATCTAATTAAGACGTTTATCCAAACCCTTACTACCTTAGATAACCAATTCTTTTTTTTTAAATACTTCTATTAACTACATTATATCAAATGATGGAATATAATCCAAATGGTTCATCAAGCACGAGCATTCTTCCTCCGAAAGAGGAAAAGATGAGAGTCCAAGACAAGGAGCTCAACAAGGATAATCGACTTCAATTATTAGTTCCAAACGCGATGGATAAAAATAAAAGGATTTTCAAAGCAATTATGGATTGAGATCCTAATGCAATATCATAGTGCAGGCTCGCTCGGCATAGTAATGTAACCGAAATAATATGCTCTGACCTGCATGGGCCACCACAAAAATATATAACGCACTAGTCCCACAATACGTAGGACTAGAAGAATGTATACATGCCAGCTACGTATCGAGAGGACTCCAGCCCGACTCGAATACGTATAAACTATCTTGGTATTCTAATTTTATCTATCAATCAACTATAAATATATCTATCAAAATCCACAAGATAAGTAACATCAAGAATAAATAGTAAATTCCATGGTCTGCAGCCCAATAACATATATGTTCGATTAGACCCAAAGAACGATATGGGTCTAAACCAACTCAAACATTATGTATAGTTTTATCATCAGGTTGGAAATCGGTTATATAGCAATTAGCTACCTAAAGAGAAGAAATAGAATCCAATTGACAAATTATTCAAGAAACAACTCATAAGGTATTCTGAAATGGAATTCAATTTGATGCCTGAAGTATCCAGCTTCCATTCAGATTTATGATATCCCCTCACAGTAAGAAGGTATTAATATAGGATTTTAAGAAACTATTCGATAGGAAAGGCGGGCCTAAGTAGGCAATGGCCTAAGGGGGTTTAGATCATAGCACAAACTTTTTATCAAAAGAAAAAAATGTATGAAGCTGGTTGGATTAATGTTTAATCCCATTATAAAATGGAAGAGAAAGAAAATTTGCAGCCGAAAAGAATACATCTGGGGCTTCTCTTATTAGTAACTAGTAAAAGCACCTACGTTGCACGTAAAATATTTTTTCTTCTTTCTAGTATTATCAAAATATTATTTAAATATTTAAATATAAATTAAGTTTTTTTTGGAAATGGTAATTATATTAATCAGAAATAACTTGAATCACTACAATCATATCAATGGATTCCTTACAGCAATCCCATACACTGAATATCATGTTCAATATTACTAATAATCATTATATGTGTAGTTTGCCGACCATCAAAGATGCGCTTGTTCCTCTCTCCAAATATGCCATACTGCAGCAGCAATCCGAATACAAGTCTCCTGGAACCAAGAGCCCCCCTTACGCCTTGCTGCTATAATATCTCGGATCAGGCTATATATATCCCTTTTCCTACTAGACTGCAATTTCCACCCTGCAAGCACCAAACATCCTACGTGAACGTGCACTGGAAGAACAAATGATGCATGGTCTCATTAGTTTAGCCACACAATAGACACACAATAGTACCAACCTGGATGCCAAAATTGGATAGACGATCCAGTATCAGTAATCTTCCCATCAGAAGTTTGTACAAGTATAATTGCATCTTTCTAGCTGACCCCTTCACCTACATAAATTTTGCTAAGTCCCATTTCTCGTTTACCTCCCTGACTTGGTTGTATACTACTGAACAGTCAAATGATCTGCTTAGGTGAATTATCCCAGACCCATGTCTCTCGGGGCAGCATCCAACTTAACTTGCGATATAAGTTATTGAAACTGTCTCGCAAACTTGTGAGTTCCGATCCTCCACACCCCAGCCTGTACCAGAACTGTCACCCGCTCCAGTCTGAATGCCTCCTGACTGGCATGATTGCCAACCCATTTTAGAAGACCCTCATGAAGAATCTATGGATCCAATCACAAATTCGTTTACTCCCCTTGTTTGATATGTCGAGTGATTACCTGTTGTACCCGTCCTCTATGTCGAAGAATATGTTTGAAAGTCATTGACTCATTATTGTTGGAAATGTAGGCCCAAAAATTTGTGTCCTTCAAATAGCGATCTCACAGCTAGACAACCCATAGAGAATCGCCATGTAGGAAGCGCCATACCAACTTCATTCCAGCAACCATCCGTATTGTCCGTAAGGAGTGAAGCCCAAACCCGTCCTTATCCCGGGGCCGACATAAGGTGTCCCATACAACAGTGTGTACACCACCTCGCCAAATAAATGCAGTACATAATCTCTCCAACCTTCGGATAGTGTGTGTATATATATATATATAAAGATGAATTCAGAGAACTAGGGTTAGGGACGGCGCGCGGCATAGGAGTAGCATGGGACCCCGGCGCCCCCCTCCTCCCCTCCGAACACTGGCGTCAAGAGGAGTCATGGGTGCCAGAGGGTGGGGGTCGACCATACGAAGATGGAGAAGGCTGGACCACCGTCCAGCGACGTCGACGCTCAGGAGTGGGCCCACAGATAAGGAGCAGGGAGATGGACGATGAAAAGCATAGAAGAATACCAGCGCGAGGGATCGCGGGAGGCCGAGAAGCGGTGCAGTGAACAGGCGAAGGCCCTCCTCCGCGACGCGGCAATCAACATCAAAAAATTAATCGAGGGGAAGTTGGAGGTGTCGTAAGAAGAAGACCCCCAATACAGGACAACAATGGTCGGAGCAATAAGGTTGGCCACCAGTTGGGAAGGGGAGTATCCTGGTCGGACATATGCTGGCCTAAGGGTGGGAGGCAAGAAGGAGACATAGAATTTGTCAAGCATGAGAAGGATGAGGGTGGACAACGAGCGGTATTTACTATCAAATAAATCCAAGAGACAGTGGAGTATTGGAAGAATACACTGATTCAGTACGTGATGGGAGACAGGCCTTTTTGTGGGCAGATCTGAGCCTATGCCGCACAAGTTTGGAGGCCAAAGGGGAGCATAGAGTTCTACGCAAGGGAAGACGACTTCTTCTTCGTCAAGTTTGGACTCAGAAGATGTCGAACGAATTCTACATGGCGGACCGTGGACCTTTGACGACAGATTTATCAAACTGAAAGCCTGGTAGCCTAACCCGAACTGTGAATGGGAGCTCTTACAAACGATCCCAATTTGGATTCTATTTCCTAGACTACCTATCCAGTGCTGGAACAAATCCATGATCACAAAATTGGCTAGCCTCTTCGGCCATCCAATCAAAGCTGACGAAGCAACCCAGGCACGATCTCGACTACAATATGCCAAGGTTTTCGTTGAAATCGAGGCAGGAATCTAATTGCCACGCGAGGTCGCATACGAGATTTCGTCGGGTAAATTTTTTACAAGCAGTCGACTATTAATGGGTCCCTCCGAGTTACATGGCGTGCAAAGTTTTCGGACACATGACGCAGAACTGTCAACATAACAAATACCAGAATGGAGAGACACCCAAGCAGTGGGGCATGCCGCATGAAGAAGAGGTGGGCATTAGTATTCAGGAACAAGCTACTGAACCAACACCAAATGACACCGATAACCAAATATCCACCAGGGACTCCGCACAGGTCATTAATGTGATCATAGCTTGGAATATTCGAGGCATATGCTCGATAGGGAGATGGCGAGAGGTGCGTAGCATATTACAAGAAGAAAAGTGCAATATTAGTGCACTTATTGAGACTAAGATTAAATCCCAACGAATGCTGACTAGAAGGACCCCGGCTAACTGGGCCCAAGCTAACAATCTTGAGAAGTGTGATATGGCTCAAATTTGGTTACTTTGGGATACGGCACATTAGGAGGGACAGGTAACATATATGTCGGATCAATTAATTACGGTGGTCTTCAAACACCGATGGGGGCTTCAATTCATATTGGCCGTAGTTTACGGCCATAATGACAGAAAAAGACCGTAAAGTTTATGGCTGGAAATCACCATCCTCAGCAATATGGCAAATCAGACTACGCAATTGCTATTACTCATGATGGGAGACTTCAACACAATTCTTCATCAAAATGAAAAGATAGGAGGACGAGTTGTACCCGACACCGTTTTATACGACTTCTAGAGCTGTCTACTGCGATCGAGTCTAAAGCCACTAAACAGGGCCAGACACGTCTAGACATAGAATAACAAGGCTACACACAGAAGAGTTATTTGCCAATTAGACAGAGCTATTGGTAACGACAAATGGTTCGAAGCTTTTACGCACATCTCAGTCATTAGCTTAGCGACGGACATGAGTGGCCATTCTGTATTATGCGTAAAACTAATGGACAGAGGATCGGTCAAGTCGAGCCCGTTCCGATATAACCATGGGTGGCACCTCTTGGAAGGATATGCGAAAGCGGTGGCAGATGGCAGCAATGTTGTGATAGTAGGGACGGCACGGTATCGTATTGCCCAAATACCCAAGCTCACAAAGACTGTAATGAATCAATGGGTACGTAACCGACCCAGCGGTGCACTAAAGCTTAATCGAGAAGAGCTCATGCGTGTGCAAGCTGCATTACAAGCAGGCCCCCTAAACATGGAACTCCCTGAGAATGAAATCCAACTCATTAGTGCAGTTGGAAAACTCCAAATGGCATAAGAGATTGTAGCCGCACAACGTGCCAAGTGTGCTTCGCTGCAAAGCAGAGACAAGTGCACAAGCTTCTTCTATGACGTCATTCAGATGCGGCAGCATCAGAATCACATTCATCAACTAATCGACATCCAAGGCAAAGTGGTGTCCACCGCTGATAGTATTAGACGGGAAGCGGTAAGGTATTTCTCTGACTTATACAATCAGACTAACTATCTTACATGTTTTCCTGAGATTGTTAGCAAGAAGCAAGCCACACTGGAAGGTAACCTCCAACTGCTTGTATCGGTTCGGATGGAGGAACTTCAGCTTGTAATAAAGAATACGGATCCAGACAAAGTGCCAGGGCCTAATGGGTTCGGGAGCAAGTTCTACAAGATACACTGGGATGATATAAACGGCCAAGTATTGGAGGCAGTTAGCGAGTTCTTCGGCAATGGCAAACTACTCCGAGAGCTTAACCACACTTTCCTCACCCTTATCCTGAAGAAAGAAGGCATAATGGAGCTGTTTGATTATTGACCCATAGCGTGCTGCAATTATATATTCAAAATAATAACGGGCATTATGTGCCGAAGGATGGAAGAGTTGATGAAAGAATTGGTGTCCAAGAACCAAGTTGCATTCATCAAAGGGCGATCTATTATAGATAATTCTCTACTTGGACATGAGTTTGTCAGGGAGTTTAACAAACCATGAGGCAAGAAGGCCTGCATCAAACTGGATCTGCGTAAAGCATACAACTTAGTTAACATGGACATCTGTGCAGTGATGGTAGCCATGAGGTTCTCAGAAGTCTGGGTGGATAGGGTGCGAGAATGCATTACTACAGCCACCTTCTCAGTACTAATTGAAGGTCGACCTTGTGGGTTCTTCACCAGTAATAGGGATATCCGTCAAGGGGATCCGTTATCCCCATACCTCTTCACACTGGTTATGGAATTCTTTACATGGCTGATGGATGCGGCAGTAGCTTGGGGCCAGGTGCAACCTCTATATCATTCAGTTCAACCTCACGTTAGCCGTCTGATATACGCTGATGATCCATTAGTGTTCTTGGTTCCAATGATGAAAGAAATCTGGGCGATGGCAGACATTGTAGTGCCCTGATCCCGTTACGGAGCACGGATCAGGCTAGCAGTCGAATGGCCGAGTCGAATGAGATTGGGGAAACTTTACTTGGAAAAACTTTACCAGGATCGCGGGATAATGAATTGAGATCCTTTCCTCGTTATGGATTGGACTCTTTTGAAATGATGCCCAAGATGCAGTGGCGCGCGTCTTGGAGGAAGAGTTCTATATAAGAGTCGCTTGCCCCGAGATCGTAGCCTTGCTAGTTTTCGATGTCGCTTTCGCTATTGGCTTTTGTGCATTTTCGTGATTATTTTGATGAATTTTTTCATGGATTTACTTTCACTGTCTGCGCATTCATATCGAGCCACTGAGAGAAAGAGATATAAGTATGCTGACTAGATGTTGGTGCCAATATAGGTGCTAACGCAGTAAATCGAGCTTGATGTTGCATGGAAGACCTCTTTCTCTCGGCAATTTACCAACAAGTGAGTAGCTTTGATCCTTCGACGATCCATAATCTTCGTGCATAACAAAGGCAGACTTGTTATTGCATTCAGTGCTTAATAAAAGATGCCTAGTAATAACTCAGAAAGATAATAAAAGATAAATTATCACATGGCTAGGCTTATGTTGTAAATCAAATGTTACCATGTATGCTGCGATATAAACTGTTGAACAGGTGATACAAAGACCCAAACACTGGGCGGTAAGTACATCGAACTTCGATTCGAAAGATTGGTAACACAAATGAATAGCCCATTGGTTGGATAAATGAGTATGCGAGCCTATGGCTTAAGGCAAGATGGTAAGATGGAAAGATGGCAAGATGACAAGATGAATGAGAACTGTGGCTTATGTACTTGAATTCTGTTATCGTGCATGTATGTTTCTTATTTAGTTAAGTTGCATTCACATGCATGGTCATGGACAACTTGTATACAAGGTATAGTTCCTCGAACAGTACTCTGAGACCACAAAATCGATTCGGCCTCGGAGGAACAATAGTACTGAAGTAGTAGAACAGTGCTAAAGTATTAGCACGGTCTTTCGGGAACCTTCCGGTCGGGCTAGCTACCCACCGCTGAAGGGGAGCCATCTGACCACGATGTCTAAGATGGCGTGTAGTTAGTGACCTTCATATAGATAGGTGGCATAGCTAACAATGTCCTATGCAGGTAAGAGTAAGTATTACTCATATATATATAAGGATGGCTATCGACCGTGGATAAGATTCACCAAATTGGTGAATGATATGAATTGCTTATGTTAGAACAATATGAATTGCTTATGTCTCTAACATCAATGTATGCTTCTTATGTTTTCTATCAATATAATTGTTAATAGACCCTAAGGCAAGATAGAAAGATCACGAATCAATAGTGTATATTCACATAATTTACTATTGTTGATTTATGGTGAGATTGGTTACGGCCGCTCACCAGTACATATATGGCAGTGTACTGACCTTCGTCTCCACAGGTGCTGGGAACCTAGTAGATAATCTTAGACGCTGAAGGCTTGATGTCCGACTCTTTAGAAACTTCACACTTTCTTGAAATTTTTACTTGAAGAAGAATGCATTTTGCTGAAGGTGGATATTGCCGCATTTTTAATAAAGGGATATGATGTATGGAACAAGTTGTATCTCATTTCAATATTTCTGCAAGTTGTAGCCAAGTTTGGCATTTTATCTCGGCTGTTTGAGAGCCTTATGTTTTCTATGCAAAGTTATCAATAAAGAGCTTATTTCGTATTCCATATGTGTTTTTTAATTTCTCTGTGAATTTGCTACAAAACTCTATTCAAAATACCTCTTTACAATAATGTACACGAGCACGCCTTGTACAAGTGCAACTCCAGACTTATACGACATCACGCCTTAGCGAGGACGAACGATTCGGCGTGAATCAAAGCAAAGGCGAACGATTCCCCGAATCGGGGCGTGACAGTTTGGTATCAGAGCACGAATTTACTTCCTTGAGAATTTCTTAGTTTTAAAATTTCGAAAATGACACAAGCTTTATTGATTTTTGAAAACTTTTGTTTTAAATGTCCCAAAATAAGATGTTCCATACAATAAGTCCATAAATATTTTATGAGACTAACAAACTTCTCTGTGTTACAAAGATGACGAAGGCGGCCACCACGAACAATGCGAGTAGCTCAAGGGCGGTAGCCTCAACCGACCCAATGGAGATGATGCTGGCTATGATGAAGAGCCAGCAGAGGCAAAACGTGAAGCAATTTGAAGCCAAACAAAAGCAGCTAGATACCCTGCAACAGTTGGTCCGATCAGTGGTGAATAATGGGGCTCAAGGCACACCAATATCAAGGGAGAGCGAGATTGTGGAGGCAGAAGAACCCCAGACGACTAAGAAAACAAGTGTCGTGACCGACATTACAAAGTTCAAGAAAATCTGCAATAAGGACTTCAAAGGGACGAAAGAAGCCACCATCGCTATGGATTGGCTAGTCGAAGTGGAGGACCATCTGGAAGCCTTTGGTATTACTAGATCCAAGAGGGTATCGTGTAAATCCCCTAAATTTTCACTACAATTTTTTTAAAAATTGGTATTGATTTTTTTATTTGCTCGTCGAGTGTGAATATGTGCGAGGTACATATTTTTAGAAAATGTTTTGATTATAGATTTTAATTATGTAGGATAGTTTTCAAACAATAAATGTTAATTATTTTTAATTACTTAAATTTGAGAAAAGCGTCGCGTCGAGATTTTCTAAAATGCTATTTTATTTTAATTTTTAATTTAGGTACAAATAAAAGTAGTAGTTTAGAAAAGTATTATTTTATGTATACTATTTGTGTGCGAGAGACGTGAGGTCCACTTGTTTTTTTTTCGAAGTACAAATTTTAAATGCTTTATCCAATATTAAAAATGTGTTTCAAAATAGCTAAATATTTATAGTGATTTTTCGAAATTAATTATTAATATAAATTATTATAAAAGATAATTTAGATTATGGTTGGTTTCAATGTTTAAATCGGGTCTGTGTCCACCTTCCCATCCACTATTCTCTTCTTCTACAGATACATTATTTTTTGTCTCGTCCGACAAACCTGGACGTCCATCCATGTCGTGTCGGACAATCCCCAACACGACCCAACCCTAAATCCTAAACCTAGCTCTACCAATGACACCACAGCCATGCCGCTCGACCTGACCCCGTCTTCTCCGCCATCACCCTCACCACGGCTCGTCCCGACCCCCATGCCATCCTGGCGTCTCCGCCACTGCAGCACCACCACCACCACCATCACCCGAGACTATAACCACCACCTTCGACACCCCGGTGCCACCAGCGCCACACTGTGGCCGCCTTTCGCAACCCCCACCGGGTCACTACCTTTTCCTGCTACCGATTACCACCACCGTCGTCACCAAAAGCCACCACCAGGCCACCCAAAAATCCCTCAAAACAATCAATCACCACTACAAATAACACTCACCTCCGCCACGCCCCTGTTGTCATGCTCGCCCGACGCCAGATCTGCAGGCGCTCGGTCATCCGACTCCGGCGTAGAAGAAGCTCGCCACGCCCCCTCCATCGAAGCCTCGTGGCCGAGCGAGCTCCGCTGCCTCCCTCTTCCAAGTGCCATCCCCGATCAGTGCCGGAAATGCACCCCCGTAGCATGCCTTCCTAGCGGTGCCCCACCTCCAGCGCCGTCAACAGAGCGGCGACCTCGTCGCCGATTTGGTAAGGCCTCTCTCTCTCCCTCCCTCTCGTCCCCTCTTATTCTCTGTACTCCCCCTCTCTAAATCTCTTTCTCTCTCTTCTTTCTTTTTCATTGCTTTCTTATAAACCTTGTTCTTTCGACAAGAGAGAACTACTGTTGTTTTATTTTGTTGTCTGTTTTCTTTGTTGCTTGATTTGAAATTTTTATTATTATATTTTTATTTTATTATATTGCATTAGTGCTTAACGAATTAATTTTTTGGTATTAATTTTATTATTATTATTATTATTATTATTATTATTATTATTAATATTATTATTAGTATTATTAATTTTGTGATTATTTGTTTTTGTTTTTTGTTTCTTAAAAATTATTGCCAATATTAGTATTTTTTTTATTTTCATTATTACCTATTACTATTATTACTATTAAGTACTGTTACATTCGCATTATTTTATAAGGTAGGGTTTTTATTGATAAAAGGTATATTTATTACAATTATTATTTATATATAATTTTAGTACACATTTGTATGTATACACATGTATTAGTACAATAATATCATGATATTACTTTTAGTATTGTTATTATTATTATAAATTATTTTGCAAAAAGATATATATGTAATAAAAATAGTGGAATTGACTTGACTCTATCTATAGATCTCAAATCTAGTTTTAAACCTACAATAAATATTCTAGATTATTTATTCAAAAATATTTTTGACCTATAAAAAAATATAGTTTCCAAACTATAGAATAATTTCCTAGTATTTTTGCATTTGTTTCTGACTAATAAAATATAGTTTTTCTTCTTTTTTTTACTTAGAAATTATATTTTTAAAACTTAGAGTTTTTGTCCTAAAACAACTTTCAATTTTTCGCAGTATTTATTGGAAAGCATATTTTAGCTAATAAAATTATTTTTCTAGTATTATGAATATCTTTCAAAAGTCTTATATATATTATTTAGCCGATTTCCTTCGATTATTCTCATGACCGTGACTAAACCCATTATTCCTATTCTCTAGCAATTTTTGTACCTCGTTATCTTATTCCTAGCTAAATTAGTTGTTTTGGACCCGATGGAACAGTCCGTGTCATCATCGGAGGCCATCTTGCGTAGTTACAACACTGAAGACAAATTCCATGTCGTCATGATCATCACACCACATCGGACATTACACCAAGCAAGATACCTTGCCATTTGCTGTTTATTTTACTTTAGCTCATATTCATGCATTTATTTATTATTTATTTTTCTGCAAAATAAACTGTGCTATATTATTATAGATAGATAGATTATAACTGTGTAGTTCTATTTTTTTGTACTTATTATTTTATGCATGTTAACCATAGATTTAAGGGACCACCCTAGTTTGTGTTGCATTCATTGGCCTTGACACGTTTGTGCCACGAAGTCACGAGTCGCATATAGAACTCGGACATGCGTGACTGGCTGGCCACCAGTATGTATAAGCCATGTGATAGAGCTAACCGCTAATAATATTGCATGATAGTTTGACTTAGCGGTTATAGAGGTTATGTGTTGTTAAGACAACAAATAGGCATTGGGTGGGGAGGATATATCCTTAGCGTATGGGCTACTATGCACATTTTCCTTGTGATCGTACGCTCCACCGGAGATGCGGGTTGACGACCCACTTATTTCATTGCTTGCACGTTCGAGGAATGGTCATGCTTGAGGCCCCTGGTGCCCCAAGTGGGGACTATGTCGATCCTATTTTAGCCAGAGAGCCCATGCGTTGGAGGGATGTTCTTAAACTGCATGCACTTAGAATGGTTAGGCTACCTTATCCGTTATGTATGAGTACTTTTGGTCTGGGTACTTATCTCTGACAGTGGCTTGGAACAATAACTTGTCGTGGACTAGTTTGCCACATCTTGTCCTTGTTTAGTTGTAGGTGTGGCTCACTACTCTGATGAGAAGGTACTGAACCTTGTTGTGGTCCAGATACTATATTGGATTTATAGCATGGAAAGACACGTCATCGTGAATTAGGGTGCCATCTCCTGTCCTTGTTTGGTTGGGGGGATTGTACGCTAATTCAATGGTGTGTATTGGACCATAATAATCTGATTGACTTATTATTAAGCAGTTTATATTTACTTATGGCATTATATTATGTATCTTGTTACGTCCCTCTGAGGACCTGGTGAACTCTCCAGGTGTGCGTTCTTATCTTCCACAGGTATTCTAGCTGAAGCCGTGATCTTCTCTATTCATTCGAAGATGACTGCTCATGGATCGTCCTTCGCTTCGCTTCACAAATTCTTTTATCTGTATTTAGTTCTTTTTATTTAAATAGTTGGTAGTGGATATGTCTCCGTCCAACATCTTGTACAAAGATAATTCATGGTTATTATATGATATCTTTTATTCTTTCATTTTTGTGGATGAGATTAGTTAGCTGTGGTTTTACTGCATTTACAGCTTACGTATATCTTATACGGCTGACATGTCTACATTCCTAGTCCTACGTATTTTGGGACTGGGGCATTACATATTTTTGTGGTGGCCCATACAGGTCTACGATAAATTATTTGGTTACTTTATTGTACCAAGCAAGCCTGTGTATAGGATTAGAGCCTAGGATCTCATCCACATACTTGACCTTTTTCCTCAATTCTATTTTTGAACTACCGCTTGACTCATCGATTTACATCTTGCTTGATTCTTTCTATCATTATTCTTATCTTTCCTTCGTGCTTGCTAAAGGTTAGGAAGGTGATCCCTACTAGATAGACATGTTTCATTTGTCCCAAAACACCATTAGTTTATCTATTGTAAGTTGGGTAGAATGACTTACCACCTAACCTTCCTTATGACCTTAACCAATCCTTAGATAAGAAGACCGTTAGACGACTGTATTGGCCAAACTTCAGACGAGACTTGGATTTAAGAAACACGAACTAATTCTACACTCTTTCAATCATAACCTCGCATGCATATGTTTTTACCATCTTGACTAATGTAGCTACTATAGCCTAGTTTTGCAAGTTTAAACTTTAACTTTATCAAACTTATTCAAGACACATGCTATTGAGCGTGCGCTCAGTAACATATTGTCTAATCCGAACCGGTGCGTGATGGTCTGTTCAACCTAGTGCACTTTGGTTCGCTTTTCATATTTTGTTCTACATGGATGGAGACATAGATAAACTTGGCTTCTAAAAATCTTATCCGTAACTGCCTTGGCAATTCTTTTTGAATTACTCGTTCGTCTTGAACCACGTATTCGTATTCGATAACATCTTCTTCGAACTCTTATTCGTCTTTATTTCACCTATTTTAGAAAGATAACACTCGTACTTGATACTTGATATCCTTTTAGTTATTCCATCATCTATTGCCAAGATAGTTAGCTATTGACCAACCAATGTGACTATATCCTCGTCTTGAGTTGCTTGTCCTTTCCGCGACCCTAGATTCATTATCGCGACTTTCTTATCATTCTTGAGACTAAAGAATGATTCAAATTATTTCCTTAATCATACCCTAAACCTAGACGACTATATCCTCTCAAGGAACAATATCTCCCAAGTCCAAAACTTACTCACTTTGATCTACTCGATTTCGTGTTATCATGATTTATATGCCTTAGCTAGCGATTCTCGATCAATACCATATCCATGATTTATTTCGTCGTTATCGAAATCACGATTCGCTAAAGCATATTTGTGTTGAACATTGTTTCCTTGCCCAGCCCAAATGATTTGATTGTGTTGCCTTATCAATATATCCTTGTACCTTCAATCCCTCTAATTATTCTTAATTTTGAGAACGAAATTCTTGTAAGTTGGGTAGGATTTAAATCCCCTAAATTTTTACTACGATTTTTTTAAAAATTGGTATTGATTTTTTTTATTTGCTCGTCGAGTGCGAATATGTGCGAGGTACATATTTTTAGAAAATATTTTGATTATAGATTTTAATTATGTAGGATAGTTTTCTAACAATATATGTTAATAATTTTTAATTACTTAAAATTGTGAAAACCGTCGCGTCAAGATTTTTTAAAATGCTATTTTATTTTTATTTTTATTTTTATTTTAGGTACAAATATAAGTAGTAGTTTAGAAAAGTATTATTTTATGTATACTATTTGTGTGCGAGAGACATGGAATTTATTTCATGTCCACTTGTTTTTTTCGAAGTACAAATTTTAATTGTTTTATCTAATATTAAAAATCTGTTTCAAAATAGCTAAATATTTATAGTGATTTTTCCAAATTTATTATTAATATAAATTATTATAAAAGATAATTTGGATTATGGTTGGTTTGAATGTTTAAATCGTCAAAGTAATTTAAATTAAGATTTGACTTTATGAATTATGAATTTAATTAATATAAAATAAAGATAAAGTTTTGACTTAATTTAAACTTAGACTTGAATTTATGGAGTTACCTTATTTTGATTTAAATTAATAGTGGGATTATCTATTTTGGTTTAAATAAATCATAATCCTTATCTACCCAGGGATTCCTCAACCCAATATAGAGGGGAGCCTTTCTATTGAATTCTCCACAATTGACAACCCAACATTTTCTACCACAAGTTGCGTATCGTGTCTGTGTCCACCTTCCCATCCACTATTCTCTTCTTCTACAGATACATTATTTTTTGTCCCGTCCGACAAACCCGGACGTCCATCCATGTCGTGTCAGACAATCCCCGACACGACCCAACCCTAAATCCTAAACCTAGCTCTACCAATGACATCGCAGCCATGCCGCTCGACCCGACCCCATCTTTTCCGCCATCACCCTCACCACGGCTCGTCCTGACCCCCACGCCATTCGGGCGTCTCCAGCACTGCAGCAGTACCACCACCACCATCACCCAAGACTACAGCCACCACCTTCGATACCCCGGCGCCACCAGCGCCACACTGTGGCCGCCCTTCGCAACCCCCACCGGGTCACTACCTTCCCCGGCCACCTATTACCACCACCGCCGTTACCAAAAGCCACCACCAGCCCGCCCAAAAACCCTTCAAAACCATCAATCACCACTACAAATAACACTCACCTCCGCCACGTCCCTGTTGCCGTGCTCGTCCGACGCCAGATCTGCAGGCGCTCGGTCGTTCGACTCCGACGTAGAAGAAGCTCGCCACGCCCCCTCCATCAAAGTCCCGTGGCCGAGCGAGCTCCGCTGCCTCCCTCTTCCCAATGTCGTCCTCGATCAGCGCCGAAAACGTGCCCCCGCCACGTGCCTTCCTAACGGCACCCCACCTCCAGCACCGTCAACAGAGCGGCGACCTCGTCGCCGATTTGGTAAGGCCTCTCTCTCTCTCGTCCCCTCCCCCCTCCTATTCTCTGTACTCCCCCTCTCTAAATCTCTTTCTCTCTCTTCTTTCTTTTTCTTTGCTTTCTTATAAACCTTGTTCTCTCGACAAGGGAGAACAACTTCTGTTGTTTTATTTTGTTGTCTGTTTCCTTTGTTGCTTGATTTGAATTTTTTATTATTATATATTTATTTTATTATATTGCATTAGTGCTTAACCAATAGATTTTTAGGTATTAGGTATTATTATTATTATTATTAGTGATTTGAAATTTTTATTATTATATATTTATTTTATTATATTGCATTAGTGCTTAACGAATAGATTTTTAGGTATTAGGTATTAGGTAATTTTGTGATTATGTGTTTTTGTTTTCTGTTTCTTAAAAATTATTACCAATATTAGTATTTTTTTTAATTTTCATTATTAACTATTACTATTATTACTATTAAGTACTATTACATTGGCATTATTTTATAAGGTAGGTGTTTGCCATTGATTGTAAAAGTGTAGAACAATTTTATAGGAAGACTGAACTTAGACTCACAATACAAACTCGCTCGTACAAAGAAAGCCTAGGGACGAAGACCTAGGTACAGCAATCTAAGTACGATTGTTTATTTTTGATTCTGGAGGGTGACGGTAGAGGCTCGAGAAAGCAATGGCAGCTCTTTCTTACTCCTTGGACGATCGGACGTAGCCTTGGCTCTGATGAAGAAATGCTCTCGGAATGTGTGGGGAGACTCTTCTGTGCGTGCCTTTGTCTCTCTGTGTGTCCAGCCGGGATGGTCCTCTTTTACAAGAGAATGGCACCTTGCTATTTATAGGAGTGGGGTGTAATCATTTAGGGTTTACAATAATTGCCCCTTGAAGAGTCGACAGTTTGGGGATTAATTACCATTTCCCTTGATCCTGTTTTGTTGGCATTTAATCTGGGCCGTTAATCATAACTGCAACAAATCTGGGCAATTAATGTTGATTGCGCCAAATCTGTATGGGCAATTAATGTTGATTGCCACAAATCTTCATGATTTGTTATGACAAGCTCGAATATCTTGCCACGTGTTTAATTTGCTTGATTATAATAAATCTGATTTGATCCGGATAATTATGATGATTGTACTAAATTTGGTTGTTGTGATTTGTTGATAGTAACAAATCTGAGTGGATAAATCTTGATTTATTTAGTACCACGTGTCCAACCATCATTATGCAGCGAGCCGGAGGGAACTGATTCTCTGCCACGTGTCCTAATCGTGAGCCACAGTGACAGGGTATCTTGACAGAGCCGCATGAGGGTGGCTTCTCAGGATTTGAACCGCATGAAGGTGGCAGTCGCGTAGGTATGGCCTCCGAAATCTGAGCCGCATGAGGGTGCCTTCTCAGGATTTGAACCGCATGAAGGTGGCAGCCGCATAGGTATGGCCTCCAAAATCTGAGCCGCATGAGGGTGGCTTCTCAGGATTTGAACCGCATGAAGGTGGCAGCCGCATAGGTATGGCCTCCGAAATCTGAGCCGCATGAGGGTGGCTTCTCAGGATTTGAATCGCATGAAGGTGGCAGCCGCAAAGGTATGGCCTCCGAAATCTGAGCTGCATAAGGGTGGCTTCTCATAAGGCTGGCCACGTGTCAAGGCTGTATGGGCATGGCCTCTCAGCATTTGAGCTGTATAGAGATGGTCCCCATGATCCGAGCCGCATAGAAGTAGCAGCCGCATGGGATGGCGGCCGCATGGAGATGGTAGCCGCATAATGAGCTTTGGAATTGGTGGATTTGTGCCAGCTATAGAGATTTTCTTCGTTTTCCTAGGAGCACGTCTTTATGTCAGATTCATCATTACAGCTTTATGTCAGAGCTGTCAGTTCACCGTTATGTCAGAGCCGCCTTGTTGTGTCAGAGTATTAAATGAGGTCGATGCTTGATGGCCAGCTGTACGTGGCATTGAAAGAGGCCGCTGCGTAGAACCGCATGGAGCTATGAAAATTTCTGCGCCGCATGAAACTCTAATGAACTTTTGAGCCGCATGGAACTCTAATGAACTTTTGAGCCGCATGGCGCTCTAATGAACTTTTGAGCCGCATGAAACTCTCCTAGTCTTGAGCCGCATAGGATTTCATGTTTATTTTAATGCTTCTACAAGTCCCCCTTCAAAGTTTTCAATTTGAAAAATTGAGATACTTTGAATGAGAAGCATGACCATGTCCACTTAAGCTCTCCTGGCCGCATAAGATATTCTGGCCGTATGGACTTCCTAGCCGCATAGATTTCCTGGCCGCATGGACTGCCTGGCCGCATGTACTGCCTAGCCTCATGGACCTTTCTGCCATGTAGGCATCATTAATTGCCCTTGATTTGTTTTTTAATTTAGAGCCGTCTTTTGGGGGAATCACAAGAGTTAGTTCATTAAATATTTGGATTTTGGGCTTTGATGAATCTCCTTTATGAGAGGAGACGTGCAAAGCCCGTAGTTCGCATTACGTATTTTGGAATACGTGTACGTATTTTATCTTGTATTGCTTGATTCCTTGCTTAGTTTTCTTTATGGCTTGGTTATTCTTGGTTCGGATTGGCTTGGTTTGGTTTGGGATTGCTATTGGTTCATTATGAACCAAGGGTGAACCCCCTACCTACCACCACCACTACTATTTATTAATCCATTCTTCTTTCTCTCCTTTTCTTCTTCTTCCATTTACTTCCTCACCTACCAGAGAGAGAGAGAGAGGTCTAGGCAAGTGCACCTTGCTTCATGGAGGAACTCCAATTTTATTGCTTCATTCTCTTTCTTACAGCATTCTAACTTACTTTAGAACTTGGCATTTTCACTTTCCATGGCTAGATTCTTGTAGATCTATATTTATCTTATTTTCGGATTTTTTGGGTTTTGATCTACTTAATCTTGTTATTTCCGAGTTTTGATGGTTCCATGTTGTAGAGAATTTCGTTCTACCCCATTTTGACCTGTGGAAGTTCGAATTTTGGCTCCGGATGATAGAGTTATGCAGCTTGGAAGCCATGGCTTATGGTGTACTTCTCGAAAATTTGGAGAAGAAGCACAGTCCTGAGCCGCTCCGCATGCGCTATTACCTTGGCTTGACTGCATGACAAGTTCATGCGGCAAGTATTCCTTCTCAGCCGCATGACTGAGGTCCAGTCCTTCCTGGCCGTATGGATTTCCAGCAACCCTGAGCCGCATGAACTCAATGCTCACGAGCCGCATAGTCCGCAGTCTCCCAGCCGCATGGGTTTGCTTCCCTTGACCGCATAGTCATTGCTCCCCGCAGCCGCATGGGTTGCTCCTCTCCGGCCGCATGTACTTGATTGGTCAGCCAACCGCATGGACCCATCCCCCGCCAGCTGTATGAGTTTCCTATCCCCCTGACCGCATATGTCTTGCCTTTCTCAGCTGCATGACTGAGTGGATCTCCGAGCCGCATATGACTGATACCCCTTTGACCGCATAAGCCCTTCCCTTTTTAGCCGCATGCGCCTGACCCTATTCAGCCGCATGGGATGTTCTCTTCCAGCCGTATGAGATCATTCCTGGCCGCATATGCCTTAGCCGCATGGCTCTCCTATAGCCCTGTGTATTGATATTTTATTAGATACTTCACGCCCATTTTATATCCTTACGCCTTTTGTCATGAACTTGATAATCACGAATTTACTTGATATGTTTGGGCATGATAATTGAGCCTGACATGACAGTGACCCGTAGTGGTGCACTCCTGACATGACTAACCTGACATGACCTGATAGTGGCCCGTCGCGGCACACTCCTGACCAGTAAACTGGACATGTTAAACCTGACATGATTTTTTTGATAAACTGTTACGACGGCTACCTGACATGACATGACCTGTATAATTAATCTGGACACCGTGGGCGATTGTGCTTATACAAATAATCCAGTCCTGTCTTGTATCATGTCTAGGAGGGGACTCCTGAGTACCACGGTCAGGAGTACCTACTGAAATGGACTAAGGCTAAATAACTAGATTAACACATTAGTCATAAAGAGATCTCCCAGCTACAGGCAATCCCGTTATCTGGGCACGCCTTGGGATCTGTAGCCTGCCGTCGAGTAGGGCACATTTCCAGCACACTGTCATGTGTTGCACCCTTCAAGCTACCTAAGGGTACATGCGTTTCCTGGACGATGTACCCACCTGAATTCAACCCTAATCTTTCAACCCGGGTAACCTGGATGGTCTGCAGGGCTTGTGGCTGTGGAATAATCTCGCTGCATCTTGTTAGTAATTAGGCTTGTGACAACCCTAGTTAGTTAAAGTATCAAGCCGTAATTCTTGCTTGGCCATAAAATGATTGGATGGAGTCTAACCTGTCTAGTCTTACCTTGATCTTGTTCCATGTTACTGCTTGACCGGAATGCCTGTGTTTATTTTATCGATAAATGGTGAGAATCCAAGTTCTGTTCAGACGAAGGGTTACAACCCCGGTCCTTGTTTGGTTTACGGGTTGTAACCTGGTTATCTGAATAGTTCCATGGTTATCTTTCGTATATCATCCTGAGGTATTTTCTTTATTTCCAATTTTTACCTTATTTATACTCTTGTGCTGATTGCTGGTTTTAGTTCCTAAGTGAAGCTTCCTTTGTGGCACTTGCTCTTTCTGGGGTCTGACCCAGCTGGTTTTGTGTGGCCAGATTTCGGAGCAGCTCCAGAGGATCTACCGACCTTCCAGCCAGATGGTGGCCACTAGACAGAACCCTGGCAACGAGTGGGTTATTTTTGGCTCTCCCACTCTATTGTAAAAATATTCTTTTGAGACGTTTAGCCGACGAGCACCTGTTTAGCTCGATTGCACTTACTTACTGTCTGCCTACGGGCTGTAACATGATTAACAAATCCTAGGGTTGATCATGTATGACTAAACTCTTGCTAGTCCTAACATTTTGTAACGACTAGCTTCATGATCAGCTGAATATATAATATTTGGGATGCCTTATTATTGTATATTTAATGATTATACATCTTGTAACATTTACTCATTTGCTTGTGATTGAGACACTAGGCTTGTTCATGACCTTAAGAGACTGTTGGCTTGTAGTAAAACCTCATGTATCTAGACAGCCGTGATCGTATAGCGAGATGGAATCCATTTCATATACGTAGCTGGCTGTGTCTGCCCCCGCTCTCCAGTATTCTGGTTCTGGGGCGTGACATGGTTTAAGTGGTGGCCCATGCAGGTCTTGTGAATCAAGATATGTGAGGGTTTACCGAATAGATGTCTCAATCAGTATTCGCCCTTGATCTCTGTTTATATCCTCTGAATTCCTGGATTCTTGTTCTGATCGCATGCTTGTATCGTTAGTCTATCCCGGTCCTTCCTTAATGTTCCCTATGTCGTCTTTTTCAGCGGCATTGTTCCTGGTCCTACCGATCAGCCAGACGGAGCACCTTCCGTGGACCAGCAGCAACCCGGAGATCAAGCCCAGCACTCCGGAGTAGCCTCCAGAGTCGAGCCTATTGGAGAAGAGCCACCAGTTCAGCCAGTTCAACCTGTAGAACCTGATGATGGCACATTAGTAGGACTCGTCAGGACCTTGATAGCTTCTCAAGATCGTCGTAGAGATGCCTTTCAACAGGCAGTGGCGAATGCTTTGACCAGAGGCGGTCATCCAGGGAACAGCGCGGCCAACAGCTTCAAGCGCTTGAACCCTCCGTTCTTCGACGGTAGTGAAGATGCTATCGCAGCGGATGCATGGCTTCAGGATACTGAGGTAATTCTTGAAGCAGCCAGGACTCCACAGAATGAGAAGGTAGCCGTGGTGTGCTTACAGTTATTGGATCTTGCCCGCAGCTGGTGGGCAGCACAGGCCGTTGGATTAGTGGCCCCTATTGCTTGGACGGTATTCAGAGAGAGATTCCAGACCAAGTATTTTGATGCTGTAGCTCGGTATGACCTACAGACGAGGTTTACCAATCTGAAGCAGATGGACAGGACGGTCGACGGATATGCGGCCGAGTTTTCCAGACTCAGTCGGTTTGCTCCCACCTTGGTGGCAACCGAGTATGATAGAGCCCAGCGGTTCCAGCAGGGACTTCACCTGGAGATCTTGTTGGCAGTCGAGCAGTTTGAGCATCAGACTTTTGATGCAGTCTTGAGAGCAGCTAGGAGGCATGAGTATACCTCCCAGAGGATCGTGGATAGGGCCGGGGGTCGGAAGAGATCTCACGGCCAGATGAATCAGTCTTCAGCCCCAGCCCCGGCCAGGGCCTTGACTATTGGAGCTCCGAGGCGAGCAGCCTCAGTAACGTCGGTTCAGCATTCAGCCCGATATACCCGCAGCAGCAGAAGCAGAAGTAATCTTCCGCAGTGGGATGTTCTCATTGTGGGAAGCCCGGACATGTAGTGGCAGAGTGCCGCAGGGCACGGGGATTGTGTCTGGCTTGTGGAGCAGCAGACCATTGGGTTGGATCTTGCCCGAATAGGGGTGGTTCATCATCGTCCAACCTTTCTAGCTCTTCGGTGAGAGGACCAGCACCGGTCCAGCAACAGCAGCAGTATCCATTGTCGAGGCCATTGCCGCCTCAGACCCAAGTATTCCAGCAGCAGAACCCCCAGCAGTATGCTCAAGCCCAAGTCCAGAGTCAGAATAGGCAGTGAGGATTTCAGCAGAGGGGACCAGCACCCCGAGGGCATGGTCAGGCTATGGTAATGACCGCAGAGGAAGGATTGGCACCAGGAGAGGTAGTGGCAGGTACTATTCTCGTCAACTCATTTCCAGCTTCAGCTTTATTTGATTCTGGTGCGTCACATTCTTTTATGTCTGCACGATTCGCGACACAGATAGGATTGGAGCCCGAGTCATTATCAGTAAGGCTCAATATACTTACTGGTAACGGACTTGTGGGAGTCGATAGAGTATTTTCCTCGTGTCGGATCGTAGTTAGCGGTAGAGAGTTCTCCGCTAGATTGATAGAATTCCCGATGGCCGATTATGATGTGGTCTTAGGGATGGATTGGTTGAGGAACCAGTATGCTAGAATAGACTGCCATATTGGTAGGGTTGTTTTTAGCATTCCAGGGGAGCCAGAGTTTTTATTTTCCAGAGGCGCAGTTGAGCCTTCTCCTCCAGTATTGCGGATGGCAGTAGTAGCAGTACAGTTGCCCCGAGTAGTCGAAGAGTTTCCAGATGTTTTCCCAGAAGAACTTCCAGGTATGCTGCCGGAGCGGGAGATCGAGTTCACTATAGACTTGATTTCCGGGACAGCCCCAGTGTCAGAGAGAGTCTACAGAATGGCATCGTCAGAATTGGAGATCTTGTACAAGATAATTGTGGAACTCAGGACCAAGGGATTCATTCGTGCTAGTGGATCGCCTTGGGGAGCCCCGATGCTTCTTGTAAAAAAGAAGGATGGTACGTCCAGGTTATGTGTTGATTATCGTACCTTGAACTCAGTGACAATCAAGAACAGATACCCTCTCCCGAGGATAGATGACTTGTTTGATCAGCTCAAAGGGGCAGCAGTATTCTCAAAGATCGACTTGCGCTCAGGATATCATCAGATCAGAGTCAGAGAGCAGGACATCCCGAAGACAGCTTTTAGATCAAGGTATGGGCATTGGGAGTTCCTAGTGATGCCATTTGGAGCGATCAATGCGCCGGCGGTATTCATGGATCTCATGAATCGTATCTTCATGCCCTACTTGGATCAGTTTGTGATTGTGTTCTTGGATGACATCCTGGTCTACAGCAAGAGTGAGGCGGAGCATGAGCAGCATCTCCGTGTGGTTCTTCAGACTCTCAGGGAGCACCAGTTATATGCCAAGTTCAGTAAATGCGAGTTCTGGCTCGATCGTATTTCGTACTTGGGTCATATCATCACCAGAGGAGGAGTAGAAGTGGATCCCCAGAAGATTGTGGCTATTAAGTCATGGCCAGTGCCCAGCACAGTCGCAGAAGTTCGCAATTTTCTTGGATTGGCCGGCTACTACCGGAAGTTTTTTTCAGATTTTTTTCGGATATCAGCGCCATTGACCCAATTAACCCGCAAGGATGCACAGTTTGCTTGGACAGCAGAGTGTCAGAATTCTTTTGAACAGTTGAAGCAAGGATTGATAACGGCTCCCATTCTTGCGCTTCCAGATGGAACAGGGGGATTCTTAGTATACTGTGATGCTTCAGACAGAGGCTTAGGATGTGTTCTGATGCAGCATGGGAAGGTAATAGCTTATGTGTCATGACAACTTCGTGATCATGAGAAGAATTACCCAACCCATGACTTGGAGCTGGCAGCAGTAGTGTTTGCACTTAAGTTGTAGAGGTACTATTTGTATGGAGATAGGGTGGAGATTTTTACCGACCACAAGAGCCTGAAGTATGTTTTCACCCAGAAGGATCTTAACATGCGTCAGAGGAGATGGCTAGAGCTACTTGTGGATTATGATGTCAACTTATAGTATCATCCTGGGAAGGCCAACATTGTTGCAGATGCATTGAGCAGGAGAGCCGGAGTTTATTTCCTAACAGCACAACCGGAGCTGTTAGCAGATATTCAGAAGATGGGCATTGAAGTTTTTCTCCCTTCCAGTGTGGCATTGATGGCCAGCATACAAGTTCAGTCCACTATAGTCGAGAGGATCCGGATGGCGCAGTCAACAGATTCTAAGCTTCAGCGGCTCAGAGCAGAGTGTGAGACAGGACGAAGACCAGAGTTATACATTCATGAGGATGGTACACTTCGACATGGTAATCGTCTTTGTGTACCCAGTGGAGATATCAGACGTGAGATCATGTCAGGAGCGCATAGTTCTTGGTATTCTATCTATCCTGGCAGTACGAAGATCTACCGCGATATCCGTCTGCACTTCAGGTGGAATGGCATGAAGCGGGAGATAGCTCGGTTTGTCTCTCGATGTTTGGTTTGCCAACAAGTTAAGGCCGAATATCAGAGACCGGCTGGACTTCTTCAGCCCTTGCCCATTCCAGAGTGGAAGTGGGAGCATGTGACCATGGATTTTGTGATCGGATTGCCTAGATCTCCAGCTGGTCGGGATGCTATTTGGGTTATAGTTGACAGGCTCACGAAGGTGGCTCACTTTCTCCTATTTAGAGTTGGTCAGTCGACAGCTCAGTTAGCAGAGATGTACCTCAGGCAGATTGTCAGGTTGCACGGTGTTCCAGTCAGTATCATCTCGGACCGAGATTCAAGATTTACGTCGCACTTTTGGCGTAGCTTGCAAGAGAGTTTGGGGACTCATCTCCAGTTTAGTTCAGCCTATCACCCGCAGACAGATGGCCATTCGGAGCGCACGATCCAGACTCTTGAAGACATGTTGCGGTCCTGTATACTTGACTTTGGTGGTTCATGGGAAGATCACCTGCACCTGGTGGAGTTCTCGTACAACAACAGTTTCCAGGCCAGTATCCAGATGGCACCGTTCGAGGCACTTTATGGCAGGAAGTGCAGATCTCCGTTAGCCTGGGATAATGTTGGAGAGAGGCAGATGCTTGGTCCAGAAATGATTGTCCAGACAGTTGAAGTGGTCAGAAGGGTCAGAGATCATCTTCGAATTGCCCAAGATCGCCAGCGTCATTGGGCCGATTCTCATCGGCGCCCTCTCGAGTTTTCGGCCGACGATCATGTATTCCTGAGGATTTTGCCTAACCGTGGCGTCATTCGTTTCGGCGTACGGGGAAAGCTTAGTCCTAGCAATATAGGGCCATTCGATATTCTGGAGCGAGTAGGAGATGTATCATATCGTCTCGCTCTTCCGTCGTCGCTAAGCGAGGTGCATGACGTGTTCCATGTATCCCAATTACGACGGTATATCCCGGACCCGAGCCACATCCTAGATCATTCGGAATTGGTTGTTGGTAGCAACCTTTCGTATGAGGAGAGGCCCGTGTCTATATTGGACCGAAGAGAGAAGACACTCAAGAACAAGACTATCAAGTTAGTCCGAGTTGCTTGTGTAGCTCCCCTTTCCGGAATTTTGAAATAATCTATTTTACTTATTTTAATTAAATGATAATTGTTAGATTTTTATAATATCACATTTAGTTGTTATATTAAATTGTTATAATGTGGTTTATATTTTATGCGTATATAAATTATATATATGTGCATGTATATATAAAAAATATATATGTACTAATTGTGTATGTGTATGGAAATACACATATTAAAATAATAAGTAAATATACATAGATATATGTGAATTCTGTATGGGTAAATTCTAAATATATTAAATATGTATAAATAAAATATATAAATATACGTGTATGTGCATTTATATAAAATATATAATTACATATGTGTGTGTGTATTTATATAAATAATGACGTATATATATAAATGTATACGTAGGTGTATATATATGTATATATATTAGTGGTAAATAAGAAAAGAAAATATGTACACAACAAACACTCTGCCCTCCAAATATGACTTGTACCACTGCCTAAAGCAACAAGTACAAATGGTGGTGGCCTCTGTTATTATTATGATTATATAGTATAGTAGTGAATTGAATTGAATTGAAATGAAATGAAGGTTTGAACTGGAATTCAATCCAATTCATTTTAATATATTTTAGTTGCAAGTTGCAACATACATGCATGCAATTACTCCTCAGCTTAGTCAAAATTGTAGTTGATGGCCATCAGCTATTAGCTTAACCGTGCGCACCTCAATTCAAATTGGTCACATAATAACATGGCCGACCTTATAGAGCCATTTATACAAAAACTTTTGATTGTGCAATGAAATAAAAACCATGAATGATATTTGTACAGCCCATGGCTTACTCCCCCAACTCAGGCCCTTAGCCCGAGTTTAACTCCAGCAAAGAGCCGAGCACCCCACAGATGAGGGCCTATTTCAGCTCAAGCAGGGGAATCCCCAGCGAACCCGATAGTTCTCCCCACGCGCGGCTTCGTCTATAAGACGAAAGAAGGAACAATCCAAAACCCTTACGCCGCCCCAACCCCTGACCTGGGCGGCCACCCGACGACAGCACAACGCCGGAGGACGGCCGTCGTCGGCCACAGGCCGGCCACGAAGGCTGGCCGCGCGCACAGAATCGACAACACCGACATCAACAGCCACCCGCGGGGCTGACTTCGCACCTTGTGTTCACAATGTACGCTCGACCAATTGGAGAACTATTTCTTCAGATACGATCCCGGTATAACCTACTTCGAATCCCTTCAAATACTTAGATTTGTTTTGCATCGTGTGCATCGAAAAATTAGCCCGAAGTTCGAGAAAAACCTGTCCCGAAACAGGACGTTTAACAGTCAAATCACCTGTTTTGGAAAGGGATTCTAGAACAGAATAATAGAAATTTTAGGAATTTGTTTGAACACCTTTTTAGACAACATGTAGGGCTTCGAATCCCTTCTTACGGAATTTGAAATCATCGACCACGCGTCGAGAAATCGAATCCCGAAGTGGACAGAAAACCTGTTTTCAAAACAATAAAAACTATCCACATGACGTGCGTCCCGCCATTCCGGGTGACGTGGTCGCGAACCGAAAGCATCGAAAGCTGCGTAATGGTTTCGTGGTCATGTAGGCTTTGACGGAATTCAAATTGGTCGCGTGTGCGCGACGAATTTGATGCGTATTCGTCGAAATTCACCGTATCGGCCTCTGTGCAAATTTTCTAATTACTTCGTGCACGCTCGTCAGATCGAGACAAAACTTGCGCCAACAGAACCGTATCGTTTTTCTGGTCCTGTATGCCATGTTTGGTCCAATTCTGAGGCAGTTGAATCGGACGCCGTTTTGCGGGCCCTACGGTCCGACTCAACGGGCAATTTTGTGCATGGCCGCCGGAATCCAACTCTGGACATACGGTTGGGTTCGTATCGAAAAACTGGATCCGTAGATATGTAGTTTGACGACTTTAGAGACCGTTGACCCTGGCACGCTTTTCGGTGCAAAGCGGGTCCAGCGACGGATATTGTTTTTGCCCGAAATTATCGTTTTGCCCTGTGTCCAGAATTGGACATAAGGACAGGCAATGCTAGCTAATTGGACTATTTTGAGATCATTGGTATTGTTTATTTCAGCTTTCGGGGACTGTTGTACGGGTTTTGGCTATAGTGGCACATTGAGTAGTTCAGATTGTCGGTATCACCAGCAAAGGACCACAGGCGAGTACAGTTTATTGTCTGCATTTCGATATTAATTTTTACTATATTTCATTGATTGGCCATTGGTATGTGATTATTTTCTATTAAAATTGTTGAGTCGAGAATGAGAAGTACCAATGATGTGTGATCTGACCTTAGACAGTGATTCATTATTTCTTGTAGACAGTGTAGACAGTGATCTATTTATTTCCTGTAGACAGTGTAGACAGTGATTTATTTATTGCAAAGTAGACAGTATAGACCATGATTTTTACTGCATTTAAATTATGTAGATCGTGATTATTATTTTGTAGACAGTGTTCCTTTATTGTAATATTTTCTGTAGACAGTGTAGCTTTATACAATGTAGACAGTATAACTTAGACAGTGTAGACAGTGTAACTTAGACAGTATAGACAGTGTAACTTTAGACAATGTAGACAGTGTCGCATAATTATCCCGAGACCGATCACATATCAAAGGTACTTCTAGCAGTTGGGGAAAGTCTGTTGTGTCTATTAATTTACTATTAGTTTTCTGTATTTCCTGTTTATTTTCAAAACTCATAATTGATGTCTAACCTTTGTTTTATAGTCATCTTTTTTATTTGAAATTGTATTCAGTGAATTGTGCTCGTTCCATTCCTGACTGGAAACCAACATTTTCAGGTTAGCCGCGGACTCACTTAGCATGGGAGATACGGGGATACTTGCAGACAGGAGCTTAGAGACTAGCTAGATAGTTGAGTGGTAGTCATTCTATAATTGTACAAGTTTATATTTTCTGCAAAAGTAAAACTTGTGCTCTTTGTAAATTAAAATTAATTTTTGTGAATGAGTATTATTTGTGATGTTGATCTTCATGGCCGTGACAGCGTTCTACCGCCGACACTGCGGCGTAGGCTGGCTTGGACACGTCTCGTATCTGTTTAAAAAAAACGGGTGCGGGTCGTGACAAGTTTTTGTGGTGGCCCATGCAGGTCCGTTTTTGCAAATCATGCGAACTCGTGATGGTACTTAAGTTAGTTGTACTATTGCGAGCCTGCGACTAGAACATGCTCATTCACGAATTAGAAATTAATTTAATTTACGAGAATGACTATGACTAGGAGTCCCTTATAGAAATTTACCGATGGGTAGTCTAGGCCATGCAATGTAGATAAGGAGTTATTAATTTTGATAGTTATCAGATCCCCATAGGTACACTAGTATCTCTTGATATGACGATGTAATCTAATTTGGATAGATTATTCCCTTGGTAAGGCAGGGCTTCATAGAATTAATGATCTAACCTTGATAAATGGTGCAATTCTTTCTCCTTGCCCTTTTTGATATCATCCTCACATCTTAGTCAAATTGCCTATTTAGTTCCTATTTTGCCCTAGGAATTGTTATTTTTATGTTATCCATAGATGAACCTCAAGTTAGTTTCGATTCAAGTTTTTCCTCAAAGGCTTGAATACACATGGAATAGCTAGAATGTTTATATTTCTTTTGTCCTCAGTTATTTCTCCTTGTTCAATCCTTTATTTTAAGGGTTGTGACTGATAGGACAAATGTTTACGTTTTATTTCATAGTCAACTTGTTTGAATCTATAGAAGCCCATGAAGTTTTACAGATATAGTTAAAAGAATATTAGTTGACTCATAATGGCAGGACAGCAGCGCACTGTCGCCATTTATTTGAATTACGGACTCACTGCAGCCAGCAGCGCACTGGCGAGACACGACCCTATAATTGAAATTTTTAAGGAAATTATAGGTTATAGAATATTCCTAAAACTAGGGCTAGTGGTCCTCTTTGATCATAGTTACCCGGGTGTCGAGATAAGGTAGAGTATCTGATAGTATATCACATCTGAATTACAGAACCAAGAGTTTACCATCGCCCGAGTATACGGACGAGGCATAATCCTCGGCGAAATGATTTCAGACGTGATTACAAGTTAAGGATACTATAGAGGATAGGACAGTACCATGTGTGTTCCATAAGATCCGAAGCCAATATTAGTGGAAGTTTTGTAAGATGGGTAGCACGTCTTCCGATCTAGCATTTCATGGTCCTTGTGCTCTATTGACGGGGATATTAATTGACGCTAATATGTTTACCCAGAATGTAGAATTTAGAGACCCATAACCCATTAGTCGACCAAGGCCTTAAGGGTAAGAGGATAGTGGGATGTCTGTAGAAGCAAGAATACCGGGTAAGGTTTGATTCTCACAAAACTCGAAGTACTTGTGCCTTCTTTTAAAAATCTCGCATAATTGTATTCGACTATCTTAACAAATGCTGCTGTTACAGCTTAGTTTTGCAAGCTCACTCTGTTCTCGAGCTTGATTTGAGGCATATGTTTAGTGGGGACGCCTGCTAACATATTGTCTAATCAGAATCAGTGTATTATGGTCTGATCAACCATGATGCATTTGGTTCGCTCTTCGTTTAATTACTCTACGTGGATGGAGATATATAGGTATCTAGGATCTCATCCGCGACTGCTTGACAATTCCTCTTGAATTATACGTTCGCCCTTGAATCACGTGATTGTATTCAGTAACATCTTTCTTGAACTCTTTATGGTTTTTGTCTTTTACTGGTTAGGAAAGGCAGAAGCTCGTAATTTATCGCGTATCCCCATGGCTATGGTAGTTGTATACACAAGGGAAGTTATCGCCAGCCATGCGATCGAGTTACGCGTTCTCCTCTCGACCCCAAACTGTATCGGGACTTTCAAGCCATCTGAAATTAAGAATGATTAGGGTTTTACCCTTAGTCGTAATGCCAACCCAGGAGACTATCTATTCTCAAGGAACAATTCATTGTGTCTCTAAATATTTTCTTGAATATTGTCTTTACTTTCAACCCTTGTGCCTTGACTCAACCGTCCCTCGACCAAAGCCCACAGTTTAGACATGAGATGAATAGACAAGGCTAAGGTCAATAATTTACCGTGACTATGGCAGACACTCATCCCGAGATTGGTTTCCAACAAATATTACTCTAGTTATGTAAATTTTATTATTAAGACCTAACTAGTGTTGGAACACCATAGTCACTAGCTTAGCCAATACCATAGCTTAAATACCCTGTCAAATTATGATATACCAGTTGTCAACAACAATGCATGATTACTGCAGCCCATACTACTAGAACCCTTATGACCATAGTCTGACAGGTTTGACACAACTAAAGTTCACGACCCAGTTGTCAGAAATCTTTTTAGATGATGTGCCTTAGAGTTGGTTACCCCGTCAATAACTCTTGTATACAGTGGACGGGTAGATCATTCTATTTTTCGACCGTGTGTTATTGTACACACTCATTTTCTATTTTATTGAGGTGCGATCCTTGACTTGGCTTATAACTACCGTATTCCGTTATGTCGTGCCTGATTCTTTGTTAACAAGAGTCGAGGTGCAATACCCAGACTTTTGAATCCTTCTAACCTCATTATTTTCTAAAACCATGTCCTAGCTTCTAAGGTGGGTAGACTGTAAGCCTTCTAAAATTTTAGGATACACGAGAATTATCGATTGATTAGAATAATTTCCATTAGGATGATAATTAGTGCCCAGGGACTCCCACTTTACATTTATGTCATTTGTGTCCCCGACCGTACCATTAATATTCAGAGCACGAGACCAGCTGTTACCCCTCAACAAATTTCATATCCGAGATATAGACAAGTCCACCTTCATCTAAGTATATCATATCCCACTCAAACTCGTCCCCTTGTACTCTATTTTATAGTACGACTTTCAGGTCAAAAGACTAGCCATAAACCTTACCATAATACTCGTATACTTCCCGACTACAATTAGAGACTCGAATTCAACTCAAACCTTACAACCCAATATATGGTTGTGATCTACTCGAAACCCACTATGCGCATGCCACTAACGTGCCATTCAATTGTGTCTTCTCGTGTTACTTAAACACAAAAGTCACGGAAGGCACATCTTCAAGGCTCACAGAACTTATTTAACCAATCAAACTGTCCTGCTAGCTCAACCCGTCGGGTGGAAACCTATTCTAGGTTACCCTAGCCTAGTAGAAATAGTTTTATCATTGGAATCTTGTTCATTCTATATAGATTGAAGTCCAGGGTTCATCCACCCAGCGAGTGATGTCCAAATAGAAAATCCATTAAGACCTAGTAAAACCCATCCATGCATACCACCATATTTGCACCATAAAATCGGACTATTTGAAATAGGACCTAATACCTATTATGTAGTCTCGACCTCTGAGAAGGTGAGGCCATTCGTAACCCTTATTCCATCTACCTGGGAATCGCAATATGATCTTGTATTGCATTTGTATCCCTTGCTCGTGTGTTTAAATAACCATGAAAAAGATTACCATCTTGACTTCTCAAAGTTTATTCAATTTTGGAAATCTTATTTAGATTGGAAATTCGAGAACAGAGTTTCTGTATTGCACGGATTGCAAGCCCCTCTAAGAAACGAAGGGTTCTTCGATTCAGCAAGTGACTAATAGCCAATCTAGCAAATAAGTAATGGTTCATAAACATTCTCTCTCTATCTGTACCATTGGATACCTTCTACCACTCTGAGAGCTTCATAATCGCTCCTGATTATTTTCCTTATCTTTTCGCCCTTCCTATTGTAGAGCGACGAATGATCAGGCTTACTAGAAATTACCAATATTTCTTAAATACTTGTGTAAATTTGTTGCATGTTAGATTTTGGGTTGCTTAATAGATATGAGAGGATTATAGATACCATATGCCTAGATATTGTTGGTATGATTGTTAGCAACCAATTAGAAAATTTTAAGTTTTTAGTTTTGAGGAGTAGTGTGACCAAAGGTGGGTAGAAGTCCTCAAGGATTGTAGTTACAAAATGGCTAGAGAGGGTTATAAGATACTTTGATTAATTAAATTGAGGAGATTAAGGTTAGGGTAGACTTTCTTTTGAATGTGTAAGAATAAGAATTTCGAGGACGAAATTATTTTAAGGTGGGTAGATTTGTAGCTCCCCTTTCCGGAATTTTGAAATAATCTATTTTACTTATTTTAATTAAATGATAATTGTTAGATTTTTATAATTATCACATTTAATTGTTATATTAAATTGTTATAATGTGGTTTATATTTTATGCGTATATAAATTATATATATGTGCATGTATATATAAAAAATATATATGTACTCATTGTGTATGTGTATGGAAATACACATATTAAAATAATAAGTAAATATACATAGATATATGTGAATTCTGTATGGGCAAATTCTAAATATATTAAATATGTATAAATAAAATATATAAATATACGTGTATGTGCATTTATATAAAATATATAATTACATATGTGTGTATGTATTTATATAAATAATGACGTATATATATAAATGTATAAGTAGGTGTATATATATGTATATATATTAGTGGTAAATAAGAAAAGAAAATATGTACACAACAAACACTCTGCCCTCCAAATATGACTTGTACCACTGCCTAAAGCAACAAGTGCAAATGGTGGTGGCCTCTGTTATTATTATGATTATATAGTATAGTAGTGAATTGAATTGAATTAAAATGAAATGAAGGTTTGAACTGGAATTCAATCCAATTCATTTTAATATATTTTAGTTGCAAGTTGCAACATACATGCATGCAATTACTCCTCAGCTTAGTCAAAATTGTAGTTGGTGGCCATCAGCTATTAGCTTAACCGTGTGCACCTCAATTCAAATTGGTCACATAATAACATGGCCGACCTTATAGAGCCATTTATACAAAAACTTTTGATTGTGCAATGAAATAAAAAACCATGAATGATATTTGTACAGCCCATGGCTTACTCCCCCAACTCAGGCCCTTAGCCCGAGTTTAACTCCAGCAAAGAGCCGAGCACCCCACAGATGAGGGCCTATTTCAGCCCGAGCAGGGGAATCCCCAGCGAACCCGATAGTTCTCCCCACGCGCGGCTTCGTCTATAAGACGAGAGAGGGAACAATCCAAAACCCTAATGCCACCCCAACCCCTGACCTGGGCGGCTACCCGACGACAGCACAACGCCGGAGGACGACCGTCGTCGGCCACAGGCCAGCCACGAAGGCTGGTCGCACGTGCGGAATCGACAACACCGACATCAACAGCCACCCGCGGGGCTGACTTCGCACCTTGTGTTCACGATGTACGCTCGACCAATTGGGGAACTGTTTCTTCAGGTACGATCCCGGTATAACCCACTTCGAATCCCTTCAAATACTTAGATTTGTTTTGCGTCATGTGCATCGGAAAATGAGCCCGAAGTTCGGGAAAAACCTGTCCCGAAACAGGACGTTTAACAGTCCAATCACCTGTTTTGGAAAGGGATTCTAGAACAGAATAATAGAAATTTTAGGAATCTGTTTGAACACCTTTTTAGACAACATGTAGGACTTCGAATCCCTTCTTACGGAATTTGAAATCATCGACCACGCGTCGAGAAATCGAATCCCGAAGTGGACAGAAAACCTGTTTTCAAAACAATAAAAACCATCCACACGACGTGCGTCCCACCATTCCGGGTGACGTGGTCGCGAACCAAAAGCATCGAAAGCTGCGTAATGGTTTCGTGGTCGTGTGGGCTTTGACGGAATTCAAATTGGTCGCGTGTGCGCGACGAATTTGATGCGTATCCGTCAAAATTTACCGTATCTGCCTCTGTAAAAATTTTCCAATTACTTCGTGCACGCTCGTCTGATCGAGACGAAACTTGCACCAATAGAACCGTATCGTTTTTCTGGTCCTGCATGCCAAGTTTGGTCCAATTCTGAGGCAGTTTTGTGGGCCCCACGGTCCGACTCAACGGGCGATTTTGTGCACGGCCCGCCGGAATCCAACTCTGGACATACGGTTGGGTTCGTATCGGAAAACTGGATCCGTAGACATGTAGTTTGACGACTTTAGAGACCGTTGACCCTGGCACGCTTTTTGGTGCAAAGCGGGTCCAGTGACGGACATCGTTTTTGCCCGAAATTATCGTTTTGCCCTGTGTCCAGAATTGGATGTAAGGACAGGCAATCCTAGCTAATTGGACTATTCTGAGATCATTGGTATTGTTTATTTCAGCTTCCGGGGACTGTTGTACGGGTTTTGGCTATAGTTGCACATTGAGTAGTTCAGATTGTCGGTTTCACCAGCAAAGGACCACAGGCGAGTACAGTTTATTGTCTGTATTTCGATATTGATTTTCACTATATTTCATTGATTTGCCATTGGTTATGTGATTATTTTCTATTAAAATTGTTGAGTCGGGAATGAGAAGTACCAACGATGTGTGATCTGACCTTAGACAGTGATTCATTATTTCTTGTAGACAGTGTAGATAGTGATCTATTTATTTCCTGTAGACAGTGTAGACAGTGATTTATTTATTGCAAAGTAGACAGTGTAGACCATGATTTTTACTGCATTTAAATTGTGTAGATCGTGATTATTATTTTGTAAACAGTGTTCCTTTATTGCAATATTTTCTGTAGACAGTGTAGCTTTATACAATGTAGACAGTATAACTTAGACAGTGTAGACAGTGTAACTTAGACAGTGTAGACAGTATAACTTTAGACAGTGTAGACAGTGTCGCATAATTGTCCCGAGACCGATCACATATCAAAGGTACTTCTAGCAGTTGGAGAAAGTCTGTTGTGTCTATTAATTTACTATTGAATTTTTGTATTTCCTGTTTATTTTCAAAACTCATAATTGATGTCTAACCTTTGTTTTATAGTCATCTTCTTTATATGAAATTGTATTCAGTGAATTGTGCTCGTTCCATTCCTGACTGAAAACCAATATTTTTAGGTTAGCCGCGGACTCACTTAGCATGGGAGATACGGGGATACTTGCAGACAGGAGCTTAGAGACTAGCTAGATAGTTGAGTGGTAGTCATTCTATAATTGTACAAGTTTATGTTTTCTGCAAAAGTAAAACTTGTGCTCTTTGTAAATTAAAATTAATTTTTGTGAATGAGTATTATTTGTGATGTTGATCTTCATGGCCGTGACAGCGTTCTACCGCCGACACTGCGGCGTAGGCTGGCTTGGACACGTCTCGTATTTGTTTAAAAAAAAAAACGGGTGCGGGTCGTGACAGCTTGGGGTCATCACTCCTTGGGTGAGTCAACATGGAAGCGTGAGGATGATATCCGATCGCGATATCCCGACTTGTTTGACTCGTGAGGTATAATATCTTCCTTGTGCCTCACGCCTTCGATTCCTTGCTTCAATGAGTGATTGCATGCCTCGCTATAGATTGCATGTGATTATTATAGCTTGTCATTGCTCCTCTAGCCTCTTGATTAAATTTCGAGGACGAAATTCTTTTATGGTGGGTAGAGTTGTAATACCCGTGGTTCGCATTACGTATTTTGGAATACGTGTACGTATTTTATCTTGTATTGCTTGATTCCTTGCTTAGTTTTCTTCATGGCTTGGTTATTCTTGGTTCGGGTTGGCTTGGTTTGGTTTGGGATTGCTATTGGTTCATTATGAACCAAGGGTGAACCCCCTACCTACCACCACCACTACCATTTATTAACCCATTCTTCTTTCTCTCTCTTCATTAACCTCTTCTACTTCTTCTTCCATTTACTTCCTCACCTACCAGAGAAAGAGAGAGAGGTCTAGGCAAGTACAACTTACTTCATGGAGGAACTCCAATTTTATTGTTTCATTCTCTTTCTTACAGCATTCTAACTTACTTTAGAACTTGGCATTTTCACTTTCCATGGCTAGATTCTTGTAGATCTATATTTACCTTATTTTTGGATTTCTTGGGTTTTGATCTACTTAATCTTGTTATTTCCGAGTTTTGATGGTTCCATGTTGTAGAGAATTTCGTTCTACCCCATTTTGACCTATGGAAGTTCGAATTTTGGCTCCGGATGATAGAGTTATGTAGCTTGGAAGCCATGGCTTATGGTGTACTTCTCGAAAATTTGGAGAAGAAGCACAGTCCCGAGCCGCTCCGCATGCGCTATTGCCTTGACTTGACCGCATGACAAGTTCATGCGACAAGTATTCATTCTCAGCCGCATGACTGAGGTCCAGTCCTTCCTGGCCGTATGGATTTCCAGCAACCCTAAGCCGCATGAACTCAACGCTCGCGAGCCGCATAGACCGCAGTCTCCCAGCCGCATGGGTTTGCTTCCCTTGACCGCATAGTCATTGCTCCCCGCAGCCGCATGGGTTGCTCCTCTCCGGCCGTATGTACTTGATTGGTCAGCCAGCCGCATGGACCCATCCCCCGCCAGCCGTATGAGTTCCCTATCCCCCTGACCGCATATGTCTTGCCTTTCTCAGCTGCATGACTGAGTGGATCTCCGAGCCGCATATGACTGATACCCCTTTGACCGCATAAGCCCTTCCCTTTTTAGCCGCATGCGCCTGACCCTATTCAGCCGCATGGGATGTTCTCTTCCAGCCGCATGAGATCATTCCTGGCCGCATATGCCTTAGCCGCATGGCTCTCCTATAGCCCTGTGTATTGATATTTTATTAGATACTTTACGTCCATTTTATATCCTTACGCCTTTTGTCATGAACTTGATAATCACGAATTTACTTGATATGTTTAGGCATGATAATTGAGCCTGACATGACAGTGACCCGTAGTGGTGCACTCCTGACATGACTAACCTGACATGACCTGATAGTGGCCCGTCGCGGCGCACACCTGACCAGTAAACTGGACTTGTTAAACCTGACATGATTTTCTTGATAAGCTGTTGCGACGGCTACCTGACATGACATGACCTGTATAATTAATCTGGACACCGTGGGCGATTGTGCTTGTACAAATAATCCAGTCCTGTCTTGCATCATGTCTAGGAGGGGACTCCTGAGTACCACGGTCAGGAGTACCTACTAAAATGGACTAAGACTAAATAACTAGATTAATACATTAGTCATAAAGAGATCTCCCAGCTACAGGCAATCCCGTTACCTGGGCACGCCTTGGGATCTGTAGCCTGCCGTCGAGTAGGGCACGTTTCTAACACACTGTCATGTGTTGCACCCTTCAAGCTACCTAAGGGTACATACGTTTCCTGGACGATGTACCCACCTGAATTCAACCCTAATCTTTCAACCCGGGTAACCTGGATGGTCTGCAGGGCTTGTGGCTGTGGAATAATCTCGCTGCATCTTATTAGTAATTAGGCTTGTGACAACCCTAGTTAGTTAAAGTATCAAGCCATAATTCTTGCTTGGCCGTAAAATGATTGGATGGAGTCTAACCTGTCTAGTCTTGCCCTGATCTTGTTCCATGTTACTGCTTGACCGGAATGCCTGTGTTTATTTTATCGATAAATGGTGAGAATCCAAGTTCTGTTCAGACGAAGGGTTACAACCCCGGTCCTTGTTTGGTTTACAGATTGTAACCTGGTTATCTGAATAGTTCCATGGTTATCTTGTCGTATATCATCCTGAGGTATTTTCTTTATTTCTAATTTTTACCTTATTTATACTCTTGTGCTGATTGCTGGTTTTAGTTCCTAAGTGAAGCTTCCTTTGTGGCACTTGCTCTTTCTGGGGTCTGACCCTGCTGGTTTTGTGTGGCCAGATTTTGGAGCAGCTCCAGAGGATCTACCGACCTTCCAGCCAGATGGTGGCCACTAGACGGAACCCTGGCAACGAGTGGGTTATTTTTGGCTCTCCCACTCTATTGTAAAAATATTCTTTTGAGGCGTTTAGCCGATGAGCACCTGTTTAGCTCGATTGTACTTACTTACTGTCTGCCTACGGGCTGTAACATGATTAACAAATCCTAGGGTTGATCATGTATGACTAAACTCTTGCTAGTCCTAACATTTTGTAACGACTAGCTTCATGATCAGCTGAATATGTAATATTTGGGACCCCTTATTATTGTATATTTAATGATCATACATCTTGTAACATTTACTTATTTGCTTGTGATTGAGACACTAGGCTTGTTCATGACCTTAGGAGACTGTTGGCTTGTAGTAAACCCTCATGTATCTAGACAGCCATGACTGTATAGAGAGATGAAATCCATTTCATATACGTAGCTGGCTATGTCTGCCCCCGCTCTCCAGTATTCTGGTTCTGGGGCGTGACAAGACAAAATCCTAGGAGTTAGTTTTGCCTGCAGCACACGACCCGAAGCATTCATCGGTCCACGTGTCCCCCCCTTGGCCTCCTATAAATAAGATTAATTTGGAGAAAGAAACTCTTTACTCTCTTTCTCAATTTAAGCTCTTCTTGCCCTAACTGTCATCCTCTTCTTCTTCTTCTTCGATCAACGATGGCCCCCAAAGTTTCCAAGGCTGCGGCGAAGGGTAAGGGGGTGGCCTCTACGTCGACCGCAGCTCCTGAAGTCCACCCTGACGTCCACCCTACCAATGCTGGTAAGGATTTTGGGAGGATTGTATGCTTCAAAAACCCTAACAAAGATGACTCTGTTGCATGTTTTATGCACAAGTCTTTAATGTGTCCTTCGTCTTCATCGAACTGTTCAAATTGTATGTGCCGCATAGACGTCCTATATCCGAGCCGCATGGGGGTGTACCCCATGTCCGAGCCGCATAGGAGTTGTCTAATAGCCGCATAAGCACTTCACAAACTGAACCGCATAATGACCTGTCGAACAGAGCCGCATAAGCCCCCCCTCTGAAATGAGCCGCATGAAGCCCCACTCTGAAATAAGTCGCCTGAAGCCCCGCTCTGAAATGAGCCGCATGAAGCCCCTATCAAACAGGACCGCATAAGCCCTCCCCCTTGAACTATGCCGTATAAGGCCTCATCGAATCAGAACCGCATAAGCTCACGCTAATCAGAGCCGCATAAGCTTACACTAATTAGTGCCGCATAAGCTCACGTTCAAACAAAATCGCATAAGCTCATGCTAAACAAAGCCGCATAAGCTCATATAAAGCCGCATAAGCTCATCAAAAAAAGTGGACCGCATGGGACCCCCGCCAAATCAGAGCCGCATAAGCTCATGTAGACTGGGCCGCATAAGCCTAAAAACACATAAGTGATTTTTGTTTAGCCATCTCCTGACTTGTATCTTTTGTCCTTTTTTAGTGAACCTGCCAGTCAATCCAGCGAAAGAACCCCTGGTGGGTTCGGCCCAATCTGCTGTGGGTGTGCGATTCGACCACTTAGTCCAATATGTGGCGAATCAGCTTCCTACAGATGAGCCTTTGGAGAGGTTGAATGCTATCAAGAACCAGCCCTTCTACTTTCTCTGAGCTATGATGAACTCGGGGAAATTGGAGGGGAAATACCTGAAGTCGACGTTCCTCTTCGAGGATGCTTTGGCTGTAAAGAACCCTCGTGTGCTGGATATATCCGAGAGTTGGGACTTTACTCTTGACGGGGCGACGATCCATATCCCTCCAATGGAGCGTCGTTTTCCTCTGTCATGGTTCAACATGTTACCGCTGGACAGAAAGATGGTAGACTCCTTGACCCCAAGCAAGTCGGGGATCATTGTGGGTAATATCCATTATAACAGGAATTTGGGGTCAGCGTATACGGGAAGGGAACCGGTTAGTCGGTACATGATGGGACTGGCCCCGGGTACCTTCATAAATGTATCGGGTCCCAACTTCACATTCTCTCAAGCTGACACCTTCTTGAACCAGCTTGCTCGGAAGGGATCTTATCCCGTCGGACGGTTAGCACTGCTGAACTGGATAAACCCCATCCCTGCATTGGCCAACTTGACCATGTGGATTATACGGAGGTATGAGACTCCCCTGCGTGAGATCGGCCTCTACCACGCCATTCGGGACACCTGTCACGGTCTACCCTCATGGCTTTCCTGGAGATGTACAACCGGCGGACGGAAACCTTCTTCACACCTGGAGGGGAGCTGGAACTCGCTCTCCACGAGATGCACGTCATTTCCAAGCTGCCCTAGGGGGACGAAGTCTTTGAAGTGTACACCCCTACGAACGAAGAGTTCGAAGATTTGGATCGGCAGTTCCCAGAATTTGTTGCTGTATACCAAGAATTGCTGTGTCACCACAGTACCTGTCACCAGGCGTCTATCAAGAAGGATGGTAGCTCGGAAGGGAGCACTCCTTATACCAGGTCCTGGATCTCCTATCTTTTTACACTAGGCGCCTCAGGCTGGGTTTCTTCCAGAGATCCTCAAACTCCGGAGGAGGTACAAAACCTGGCGTCGACTGCCAAGAGATCGAGGTCCACGGGCGACATATTTGGGAGTCGAACTGACTCCTTCAGTTATTTTTATCATGGTACTCAGCAACTGTAAGAGAAGGCACTCTTGGCAGGATTTCTGATGTGTGGCTACGTAACTGCGTGGTCTCGGGAGGGGCAGGTTCTATTGAGAGGATCAGCCGCCACTTTATCCTCCCCGCCGTAAAGCTGGTCTTTGGGGCCAGACTGGCCCTTCTTCCGGCCATGGTGTGCAGCATACACCATGGCCTTCGTGCCTTCTCGTCCAAGGTCATCGCCCATGACACGACGATAGATTTTGAACGCATAGAGCTGCCTTACCATTATTAGATGGGGTGGCTGTTGATGCACTGTCGGTCTTTAATGAGGCCCGGAGCAGAAGATGGCGTCACGGCTGATGATGCTTTCATTTTCCAATATCACCATCAGCCCTGGAAGTGCCGCACTATGCCAGCTTGTCGAAGGGTGCTGGCGAGAGTGGACGGATACGACTTTTTGTGTATGTTCCTCGTTTACCGTTGAAGAAGTGAGGGGCGTACATATTGATGGTACCGGACCTTCTCACCTCCTGTCTGAGAATATGCTTCTTTGGTTGTGCAATATCCGTCTCGTGCACCTAGTATACCGTAATCGTAATAACGTCTACCTGGAGCCCTACCTGCCCAGCAGGTTCTCCCGCCAGTTCGGGTATAGCCAGCTATTCTTTGACAGTCCCAGCTCTTGCCTGGGTTTTGAAGGTAGTGTCCTGGATGGTATCAGGGCATGGCATTATTATGATACGGTTCATACCCGAACCAGTTTCTCAGTTCCTGATACTGAGGCGCCAGGGAAGATTTTGTACATGGCGGCCCTATACCATGTTACGGCGAGCAAGCCTTCCGTTAATTTTGACCCGAGTACCAGTTTTATTGTGGGTACTGGCTTAGCGGAGAAGCCCAAGGGGTCTAAGACGAGGAAGAGGAGGACGAACACGGTTCCTGTGCCTAACTCAAAATCTACAACTACGGACGAAGAGGATGAAGAGCACGATGCTGATAACTCTCTCCCTCATACGGAAGAGGTGGCAGCGGATCAGCCACCTGTTGTGCCAGGTGAGGTGGTGGCAGATCAACCGCCTGTTGTGCCAGATGAGGTGATGGCGGATCAGCCGCCTGTTGCGCCCGACCTTTCACGCAAGAGAGACAGGCGTGAGTCTATTGGTGGCGTATCCTTCTCCGTGAAGCGGGCTGCGGTAAGACGCCGCGGGCTGTTCATTAAGGAGAGGGGTGAAGGTGATGACGCCGTTTCGGAGGTGAATTGAATTGCGACTATCTCCTTCTTTAGTTCTTTCCTTTCCTGAACTATGATCTAATCATTTTTTTCTTATCTATAGGCGTCAGAGGATTCGGACTCTCGAGAATCGGATGCGGTTTCTGAAGCCAATCCGGCCCTGACCACTTTGATTAGTGACATGTGTGCCGAAATTATTTCTACCGGAACTCTCTCGACGGCGGCTAAGGGATCTCTTATTGCTGAGGTCTCAACCCAGGAAGACGGGGGCTCCGGTGGACCTGTCCCCGAGACTGCTGAATTTCAGCAGGGTGACGCTGATCCAGTCGTATCTCCTTCCGGGATGGCTGGGGCAGAGGAACCAGCCAAATTCGGCTTGGAAGTCGCTGGTGAGGGAACTACGACGGCTGTGGGCGAACCTCAGCCTCCACGACCCTCCCCTGGTAAGATAAGCCAAATCTTGACTAGTGAGGAGGCTCATTTGCTCTATCATCACATCCTTCGGGTTAGGCTGATTGATGGTTGCTTTGGACATACAGGTCCTGCCTCATCACTGCCAATGACGGACATTGTCATGGTAGGCTCTGCCAGCAGGGATTTGGTTGAGGGGAGTGTACCCCCTCTCCTTCCAACTTATATTGAGGAGCCTCCCGCTGGATCGAGTTCGGGAGCTCAGATGGTGGCACAGTCGGGGCAGGGAGCAATGCTCCCTGCGTCTTCCTCTGCTCATGTGGCTTCGGGGGTCGACCTTTCCGCCTTGCCGAGTATCAAGGTTCTTCGGGTCGCGGAGGAGGAGTTAGCTACTATCCAAGCGTGTTTTCGCTCGGAATTTGTCTTCCTGGTGGCAGGGGTAGCAAGTTTTGGTGCATCTCCTTCGACACTGCTAGCTACACTTCCTTTGACGCCGTCCTCTACGAAAATTCTGGATGAGGCGTCACAGGATGTGGTTGACAGTTTCTACCGCCACTTGAAGAGAGGGGTCGAAGCTGCTTTAGAACGGCGGACCCCCTTTGCCTTGGCCCGACAACGTGCTCGTGGCCAAATTAAGATTCTTAAAACCCTCCCTGGTGGGGCGGGGATAGTTGCGCTTCTGGAGCCTAAATGGCTAGAGGCTGATCAGCTCGTGGCCCAGTTTCTCGTGCTGCGACAAGCTGATCTGTCTGCAGCCATAGATCAAGAGCGTGAATTCCTCACCACTGTCCTGGAGAAGGTAAGGGCTGCACGAGATAAGTCTAAGCCGGTTATAATGAAGGACCTCGGCGACCTATCTCTGCATGACCAGCTGAGCCGCAGGAGCGAAGATTGTATGGCTCGGGAAGCAGCTGCCTCCCGCGGAATAATTGATACAAGGGGGCAGATCCTCGAGCTCCAGAGGAAGCTGGCTTTCTTGGAATCTGAGAACGAAGCTTCCCGTGCGGATAAAGAGCTGATCATTCAGGAGGTCGAAGAGGTCACCCTAGCTTCCGCTATCCTGGAGCATGCTCTGAAGAAGCTTAAGGATGGCTGGCGGGCTCATGCGCACCAGTGTAGGGTGTGAAAAATTCTGACACGCTGACATAAGACCAAGTCAGCCAAAGGCCATACGCTCAGCAAAAGGCCATACGCTCAGTGCAAAAGTCATACGCTCAGTGAATATTTTATTATTTATCGACTGACAGCACAGCATACGCTCAGTGGGGAATGAATCTGACACTTCGTCTTTCGTGCAAAAAAAACAGCTGTCTTAGGAGAATTAACCGTCGTATGGATTTTCGAAAGTTGATTTTGTCTTTTACGAGGACAGCTCATTAGCCATCATGAATGCACAGCCATCATTACTGTCATTTTTGACAGTCTATCAGCCGTCATATCCGCAACACGACGCTCGAGAGATATTTGTCAGTTATTGGAAGATATGGCGTATTCAAGAAGATTGAGGACAGCCACGTGTCTACTTCTCCAGTTATACGACTCCTCATCAAGACAGCGTATGTACTTCATACGACTCCTCATCAAGGCAGCGTATGGACTTCATACGACTCCTCATCAAGGCAGCGTATGTACTCCATACGACTCCTCATCAAGTGAGCGTATATACTCCATATGACTCCTTGCTATCCAAGTCAGCGTATGCAAGACATACGTATCCAAAAGACAGCGTATGGACTCCATACGACTCCTCTTCAAACAAGACAGCGTTTGCTAGTCATACTTCTCCAAAAGACAGCGTATCAAAGCAAATGCATTCAGAATGACTTCAAATGTACAATCAACACACGTTCTCATGTGTCCTGTATTAGGTTACCCACTCATTCAGAAGTTATGCAACATGGCATTCATGCCATCAATCTCTCCTGGATATACTCCACTACTCTCAACCGCACTCCAACGTGTCTCCACCAAAATTTGCCACGCGTCCCTGCAGTTATGCACACGTCAAGTAACTGACTGAGCGTATGCCCAGAGCAGTTATCCAGAACTCTATAAAAGAGAGTTTCTCCACCTTCAACAGAGACCACATTCAATTCAGAGAGAACAGAGAGATTGCCCAGTTGCTGTCCAAGTTCTTCGAGGTCCGAGCCTTCTTCATCGCATCGTCCAAGGAATAAAGTGATCGTCTTCTAGATCAGATTCCTACAGTTGTAATTTTCTCAGAAACACAATAAATAAATAGAATTTATTTATGGAAAACAAATTGGCGACTCTGCTGGGGAAAGCTATCTCCTATCACGAGACAGCAACAACTCAATGCGATACTTCGTCGATCGGTTCGACGAAGAAGATAATGGTCGTACAATTCGACCAATCTGCTTACGAAGAAATGCTCAAGGCGAAAGAGGGCCGAACGGCTTCCTCCACTTTTCTCTCTGCCAAGAAGAAGGGACGTTTTGTCTATGTCCCTAAGTCTTCTCCGGCAGCCCGAGACGCTTCTGTCACTTCCCACGCTGACAGGAACACGTCTCCAACCTCAGCGAAACACGCCTCGGCTTCTCTGAATACAGCAACAGTGGCTTCTCCTAGTCATGCTGACAAAATGGGTTCCTTAGCCAAGTCAGTGTGTCCAAGGAAACCCTTCTCTGGATATGTCAAAGTCTCTTCTTCTTCTACTCCTACGACAGCAGTCGGCTCTTTAGCCATTAATGACTCTGTGCGTATGGCAATCATTGACCAACCATACGCTAGTCAAAAGGCAGCGTATGACAAGAATTCTCTGAAGATTCCCCCACAGCTTGCACATCTTGTGCCAACCAAGGAGAACGACTCTTTAGTCAACTCCTCTGCTCCTAAGGTTTTTACCTCTGGGGTTAATTTGACTAGTACTCTTACTAGATCAAACAAAGGAAAACGCCTTTCGGCTACTTCCTCTAAAGATGGATTATTATCGACTCCCAGTCGAAATAATGTTCATCTTCCTTCTCTCAAAATTTCTCGATCCGACAAAGGCAAATTGCAAGTATCCAGGACTGATACCAAAGTTGTACCTCCTATGGACCTTCGTAACAAGCTTAACCGGAATCGTCTCGGTTCTACTTCCGGCATAAAGAAGCCTTATCAAACTGGGACAAGTATAATGGACCCTGATGCACAATATGCTAAGAACTATATCGCTCAGATCAATCGGTCTTTATACATTCAAGAACCAAAAAGATAGAAGAATAAAAGACAAGTTTCTACACAGAGACTATCTTCAAACACTTCCCAGTCTGTTTTCGCAGATCTCCGGGAACATCTGCAAAACAAGCGGAGAATCAACACTCCATCTGTCTCTGACATTGCTCATATTCGTCATGAAGAGCATTGTTGTAACTTCCAACCTCGGGTCGTGATCCAGTGTTGTTGTTCACCGAAAAGACGATCTGTCTTCGAACGGATTCAACGTGAACCAATACCAGACGAAGACGAACCTCTTTATGCTTCCGTCAACATGACCTCCAGAAATACTGGAGGTAGAATACGATCTGATTCTATGTTAGATTCTGAAGACGGTATTTACCTCGGCACCAGATCCAGAACCAGAGCTTCGACCAGGGTCTTTTCTTCTTCTCATCCAGGTGATAATCCTGAGACCACGGAGGACTTCCTAGGAGAGTCCAACTTCCCAGTATTAACTCCCGTGAATAGCCCCGGGAAAGATGCTGACTCTCATAGCAACGATTCGGAACAGACTGTTTCATCGTCGATACCTCGAATGATTACCACTTATATGGTAGATGGCAATCACGAACCTTCGACTAGCACTGAGGCTCATGAACAAAGGATTTCTTCCTTTGAACAACAGTTACGAGCCATGGCGGATACATTGACTGCTATGCATACTCTTATACAAGCTCAGCAACAAACTCAGCAAGTTCAACAAACAGTACCACCAGTGGTATTAAATACTCCTGTTGCCCCAAACCTGGAACCTTCTACTATTCTGGGGGTACAGTCTAATGTTCATGTACAGCCCACTCCAAGTCAGTCCGGAGCTGGGGTGGTACATATACTGCAGTCCCTCCTCCCAATTATGCCCAACAAGCAACGACACCGCAATCTTCCGGAGCGGTCACTGAAGAGTTAAAGAATCTTCGGTCTCAATTCGAAGCGTTCAAGCAAAAGGACAGCTTACAAAGATTAGGTATCAAGCAGCCTTACCCCATACAATGGAAGGATGTATCGTACCCCCCAAAATACAAGCCTCCGACCATCTCTTTCTTTGATGGGACCACCTCCCCAAGTCAGTTCATCAATCACTTTGAGGTAATGACTGATCAGCTGCAACCGAGTGATGCCCTCCTCACTCGGGTATTTGTTGGTTGTCTTAAAGGAACCGCTTATGAATGGTATCGAAGTCTCCCTGATGGGTGCATTACTTCGTTTGTCGGGTTCAAACAGATGTTTCTAGAACGATTCTATGAAGGCATTAACGACATGACTACGTCAACCCTTATACGAATCAAACAGAAAAATAATGAAATCACTGAGAGATTCATTGAAAGATTCAGAAGAGAAGCTCTAAAAATGCCTCTCGAAACTCCCGATGCCGTCACTATCGACACTTGCAAGTCGAACCTCTTACCAATCATCAGCATGTGGACAAGATCCACTCAGTTCCAAGATTGGCCTTCCTTCAACGTCAGTGCCAAAGCTGCCGAAGTCAGTGCTGAGACTTTCAAAGGTCTGGAGGTACACATGACTCCCAAAAAATCAAGTCAAAGTACTAGCAATAGTGCGCGACCCAACAATCGCAAAGGAAAAGAGACTCTCGAAGTCAATCTCCAGAGCAACAATCAAGAGGTAATGTCTGCCCAAGCTACCCCAGCTCCAACAAATCAACAGCAGAGACCTCCTCGGCCAAAGAAAGAATACTCTTTCGACGACGACGATGTTCAAGGCATCTTCGAATGTTTACTTAAAGGTAACAAGATACAACTGCCAGATATTAAAAAGCCTGATGAAGCCAACAAGACGGATCATCCAAAATACTGTCCATATCACAGAATGCTGGGTCATACAATCCTGTCTTGCTTCGTATTAAAAGGAAAGATCCAAGAAATGATCAAATTAGGAGCTGTGACACTAACACCTAAAGACAAGACAGTCACAGCAAATGTGATTTCGATGCAGTTCGGTGACTTTCCTCCGTTATTGGTGGAAAATGGGATTGTCCCTATCCCCAAAGCAACCCTTGAAGTTGTGAATATTCTACCAGCCCAGAATGAACGACTTGTTCCCGTTACCACTAAAAAGGGAGAGATTATGTGGATCCACCCCGATTTAGTGACGGAGTTCGAGACGTCTTCCTCTTCTCCTCGGAAGGCTCCTCTGTCTAAAAAGAAACCTGGGAAGACTAAGTCATGCCATATGACTTCTAGCATCACACCCAATCTTTCTCTAATCTCTACTTTCATCCTAGCAGGAAAGTCACCCCCTACAGAGGTAAAAACTGTACCCCGATCCGAAGAAAGATACAAACCTGCGTTTCATCTATATAGTTCACAATCTCGTGAATTAATGGCGAAGATGGGTTATGATCTAACCATTGCTCCTGGTTTAAGCTCCGGCAAAGGACTCCGAGCACCTCTAGCCCTCATTTTGAGACATAATCAATCCCGTGTTGGCCTCGGTTTCTGGACTGAAGCTCTCATCAAGCACCGAAAAACCAAGAACAAGATGAAGGATTGCAACATGGTTTCGGTAGACTCTGAACCTGAGCCTGAAGTCGAAGCTCTCGCCGGAACCCGGTCAGGAAAAACATATCTGAAAGATTACGCTGAAGCTCCTGAGGAAACTCCTGATGTCCCTCCGGTTGCAGCTCCAGCACCCATCTCTAACGAAGGACCTTCAAATGCTCCTGCTGAGACGATTCCCTCTAAACCAACAACAGCCGACAAAGGGAAGCAACCTGCCCGCTTTGACAAACCAATCAAGAAGTCTCTTTCTTCCGGATTGCAGAAGCCATATAATTTTGACATTCTGGCTCAACTTGCTAATACTCCAGCCAGGTTGTCCATCTTCGAACTTTTACGTTTATCCAAGGAAACTCGGGAAACGTTAAGTGAAGCTCTACTGCAAGTAGACTCTTGCCTGACTCATCTGAAGAAGCCGAAAGCAGAGCCGGTGACTTGCCTATATTGCAACAGTGTCTTAGAAATCATTCCGAACATCACTTTTACCCAAGACGATATGCTTCTAGAGGACAATCGTCATGATCGGCCTCTCTACTTCACTGGGTACATTGACACGATGAAGGTCGACCGTATTCTAATTGATCCAGGATCAGCTCTAAGTATTATACCTAAGAGTCTCTTGGATGCCTTACGGATTCCAGTTCATCATCTAGTCAAGACAGTCACTACCATTTTAGGGTTTAATCAAGGCAAGAGCGAACCTCTGGAGAAAATTCGCCTAAAAATACAAATAGGCAATTTTCGGGCGAGTGTCACATTCTACGTGATCGAGTTAGTTGGATCTTACAACTTGCTCTTGGGAAGACCTTTTCTCCATGAACACAATATTGTCCCCTCCACTCTTCACCAGTGCTTCAAATACATTGATGAAAAGGGAGAAGTTCAAAAGGAAGTCGCGGACATTAATCCTTTCAGAGGAGTCGAAGCTTACTACAGTGACTCTCGCATGTACAAAGATGAGTATTCAAAAGTCTTACAAGCTATGGATGATGATGAGACATCGAAAGTTGACACCTTTGTTATTCCTGTAAAAGGGCGTATCACTCATCCGCGGTCTACTAAATCATCTGAAGAAAGCCCGCTGATAATTCCTGTCAGTGGATGTACCACTTCATTGCCTTCCCAAGCTCCACAAAGTTTGCTAATATTCCCTGTCAGTGGACGCACCACTCTCTCACCATCTTCTCAAGCTAGACCAGATACTCTAGTCATTCCAGTCAGTGGACGCACTACTTATCCACGATCCTCTTCAAGGGAGCTCACCTTTTCTGAGCCTTTTGTTATCGACCTTAATCGAAACAAAACTTTTGCTCGCTCTTCTTCTCCCCCTTTAGTCATTAATTTGACTAAATCTACTAAGGCTCAGCCTTCTTCTGTAAATACAACATCTGATATTAATAAAGCATCTCCTTTACAGTATATTGATGTTTGTAATGATGTACAAAGTTATTTACATTTGCTAGATAGCTTAGAGCCACTAACTATAGGAGTTGTTCAAACTCTTCATAAAGAAGTATCATTAGAGTCTGTACAAAATTCATACTTCCTTGTTCCTATTAGAAAGTCAGGAGAAGCTCCAATATTCTTCTGCAAGGGGCCCCAGAATCCTCCTAATCTGGAAGACGACGACAAAAACGATGATACCGGAAGGTTACAACTACGTCGCTACAGTCAGCAGTCCAAAAACATCATCAAGAACATGGGATATGACTTCAGAACCGGCCTCAGTAATGGAAAAGGAAGAAGAATGCCTGTTCGAATTCCTCCCTTGAAATACGGAAGGACAAAAAGCGGATTGGGTTACATTACTCCTACCCCCTTCATCAACACAGTCCATGAAGATCCAGAATCCGACGGAGACGAACGATCTGATACTTCCGATTCCTTTTCTTGGGATTCCGACACAAGTATTGGCAATTTTTATCGTTCTACTCTATCCGCCAATATGGTCTCCGCCAACGGTCCGTAAGAAAATGATGAAGATGAAGATGATTTTGAAATATCACCCGAATCGGAATAATAGGCTCAAAGATTAGACAACCAATGGGAATTCAGTTCGAGCAAAGAGAACCTCCTACTGAAGATAAATTGATCCAAATTGATGTTGGTGAGGAGGGATCTCCCAAGCCAATATTCATCAGCGAAAGTCTTTCAGAAACAGATAAGCAAGACATGATCAAGCTTATTCATGATTACATCGATGTCTTCGCCTAGAGCTATGAGGATATGCCAGGGCTAGATCCGAAGATCGCAACACACAAACTTAATATCATGTCGAATGCTAAACCGGTCAAACAACAACAGCGACGATTTCGACCAGACATTATGGATGCAATTGAAGCTGAAGTCAACAAGCTTATGGCTTCCGAATTTATCCGAGAGGAACAACATCCTGAGTGGGTGGCTAACATTGTTCATGTTCTCAAAATGACTGGCAAGATCCGAGTCTGTATAGACTTTCGCGATCTTAATGCGGCTTGTCCTAAGGACGAGTTCCCTCTTCCAATCACCGACGTCATGATCGATAACACGTGTGGTTTCGAACGAATGTCATTTATGGATGGGTATTCGGGGTACAACCAAATCAAAATGTTTCCAGACGACGAGAGACATACTTCCTTCAGAACGTCGATCGGTACATATTGTTACACAGTGATGCCGTTTGGTCTCAAAAATGCAGGAGCAACGTATCAGCGAGCAATGAGCACTATATTCCGTGAACATCTCCGGAAAACAGTCGAATGCTACGTTGATGATATTGCAGTCAAGAGTCGACAAAAGAAGGATCATATCCAAGATTTGAAGACTATCTTTGATTTAATGCGTCAACATCAACTTAAGATGAACCCTACTAAGTCCTTCCTGGGCGTCTCTAGTGGTAAATTTCTCGGCTTCATCATTACCGCTAAAGGTATACATGTGGATCCCGAGAAGATCAAAGCCCTCCAAGAGATGCGTCCTCCACGCACCTTAAAAGAGCTACGAGGATTTCAAGGAAGAATTGCTTATATCAGAAGATTCGTCTCTAACTTATCAGGACGCTGCAGACCGTTCAACAAACTTCTGAAGAAAGGTGTGTCCTTCGTCTGGAACGAAGAATGTCAAAAAGCATTTGACGACATCAAACAGTACCTCATGAACCCTCCGGTTTTGGTACCTCCCGTCTCGGAAATACCATTTCTTCTATATGTTCGAGCTATAGATCATTCTCTCGGTGCATTGCTCGCCCAGAAAAATAAAGATGGCCATGAACAGGCTATTTATTACCTCAGTCGCACAATGACAGGTGCTGAACTGCGTTATTCTCCAATTGAGAAAGAATGCCTAGCATTAATGTTTGTCGTTCAGAAGACGCGATATTACATCATCGGTCAAACGATTCATGTCATTTCCAGAGTGAATCCCATCAGGATTATGATGAAGAAACCCGGTATTCTCAACTCCAGACTGGCTAATTGGGGAATCTTGTTAGCTTAATATGACATGCATTATATTTCTCAAAAGTCAGTTAAAGGACAGGCTCTTGCTGATTTTCTGGCAGCTCATGCAGTTCCAGAGGATTCTAAATTATACGATAAGATTCCAGATGAAGTTATGGATTCAAATCAGGTTTCTGAAGAAACTCCTACCTGGCGTCTATTCTTTGATGGAGCGTCTAGAATGGGTCCCAATGGCGATATTGTCGCCGGAGTCGGTATTATTCTTGTATCCCCGAAAGGGCTGACTATTCAGAGGACTTATTCTCTGGATCAATCATGTTCAAACAATGTAGCCGAATGCAATGCGTTACTCATCGGTCTTCAACTTGCTAAACATTTGTATATTCAGTATTTAAAAGTTTATGGAGACTCCAAACTTATCGTCAATCAAATCAGAGGTACATACGAAGTCCGTCATCAGGATTTGATACCTTATCACCGAGCAGCACTCTCTATGGCCTCTTCCTTTGAAGGTTTCTTTATTGAACACGTTCGGCGAGCCTGTAATACAGAAGCCGATGCTTTGGCTAATCTTGCCGCTGTGCTAGCCATACCGGTCAGACGTCAACAATTGATAGTGGTTTATAACCGGAAGCTATTCTACGTCGAGAATAATTTGGTTTTGGGTTTTCCCCATGACCCAGACAAAAATTCTCTCAACCCTGATGAATTTAATTCCTCCAACCTTAACACTGGATTAGGGTTTAACAGAGCATCCTCGTCTTCTTCCGATTCTACTATGGAATACGTCTTTTCCAACAAAACAGAAGCCATGACCGAAGACTGGAGATGTCCATTTCTAGACTTTGTATTGTATGACATACTTCCCGATAATCTGAGCGAAGTAGCGTCTATCCGGCGTCGATCTCTCAGATTCTATTATAATCATACGACAAAGACACTATATCGTCGGGCCTATGACGGTCTTCTCCTCCGATGCATCGCTGGTGAGAAAGCACAACGGATTATCCGTGAAGCACATGATGGTGTCTGCAGAGCCCATCAACCAGGTCCTAAACTTCAAGATCGTATCCGACGTATGGGTTATTATTGGCCCACGATGGTGGCTAACGCCATTCAATATGCCTGGAAATGTAAAGCCTGTCAAATCCATGTAGACTTTATCCATCAACCGTCAGATTTCTTACACCCGACAGCGGCATCATGGCCCTTCGAGGCCTGGGGCATGGACATCATTGGTCCCATCAACCCACCGTCATCAAAAGGATACTGGTTTATTCTAGCAATAACCGACTACTTTTCCAAAAGGGCTGAAGCAATCCCGCTATCCGAAGTCAAAACTTCCAACGTCATCAATTTCGTCAAGCATCATGTCATCTATCGATTTGGTGTTCCTCGGCGTATTATCCATGATAATGGACCACAGTTCGTCAGTCAGAAATTTACTCGATTCTGCGACGACCATCGAATCAATAACCTAGCTTCTACAGCATATAATCCAGCAGCTAATGGATTGGCAGAAGCTTTCAATAAAACCATCATCAAACTCCTGAAAAAGTTCGTTTCTTCTAACAAATGCAACTGGAACGAGAAGCTTGGTGAATGTTTATGGGCCTACCGCACCACAGTTTGCAATACGACCGGGTGTACGCCTTTCTCTTTGGTATACGGGTGTGAAGCTGTCCTTCCCCTTGAGATCCAGATTCCTTCTCTGAGAATCGCACTCTCCAATGAACTTACAACGGAGAACAATGATCATCTTCGACTTCGCGAGCTATAAGCTCTAGACAAAAAGCGATTGTACGCTCAACAAAATATCGAGCTGTATCAGGCCCGAATTTCAAAAGCTTTTAACCGAAAGGTGAAAGTCAGAGCATATCGGAAAGGAGAACTTGTTCTTACCGTCAAACGTCCGATGACTATGACACATATGAGCAAAGGCAAGTTCGACGCGAAATGGGAAGGCCCATTCGTCGTAAACAAAGTCTTCTCAAACGGAGCATATCAGCTTACCTCTATGGATGGTAAAGTCACGATGATGCCTATCAATGGCAAATTCTTAAAGAAATATTATGTATAAATCTCGTTAATATATGATATTTTTATTTGCTGCGATTATTCCCCAGCAAATATAAAATCAGAGTTTATTCTTTCCCACAAAAGTTGTCTCGATATCGTTATTTCCAGCGGAAATTGATATTCTACCATATATCATCTTCCCAGAGAATTTGATATTCTGTCTTATTAGATCCCCAGTGGATTTAATAAAGATCTCATATAGAAAATCACGTCCATATTACCTCTGAATTTTCTATCTCAGTATCATATTTTCTATTCTATGAAAATGATATCTAGTCTTTTGATTTCCGAGTCCAAAGATCATAGAAAATTGAGTTCAAAAATATCTTTATATCTGAATTCTGTTTTCTCTAATCAGTATTAAACTAAAATTTTTGGTTTAATATCATCTGATAAAATTACAGAATTCATTTGTATATTTTATTCTATTGAAATATGTCATGTATTATTTACCTCTGAACATATTTTCTACAAAAACATCATACACAAAATCGAAATCAGGTCAAAGTGCTCATTTCCTCAGTCAAAATCAAAATACAGATTACAAGTGAGTACAAACTCGTGCCAGCGTGTCAAGACTTATTCCCACTTTGAGTTCAAAGTAATTTCAAACTTTCGAAAATCATAAAGTTCGAAAACTTTGAAGGGGGTCTTGTAGGGTGTGAAAAATTCTGACACGCTGACATAAGACCAAGTCAGCTAAAGGCCATACGCTCAGTGCAAAAGTCATACGCTCAGTAAATATTTTATTATTTCTCGACTGACAGCACAGCATACGCTCAGTGGGGAATGAATCTGACACTTCGTCTTTCGTGCAAAAAAAATAGCTGTCTTAGGAGAATTAACCGTCGTATGGATTTTCGAGAGTTGATTTTGTCTTTTACGAGGACATCTCATTAGCCATCATGAATGCACAGCCATCATTACTGTCATTTCTGACAGTCTATCAGCCGTCATATCCGCAACACGACGCTCGAGAGATATTTGTCAGTTATTGGGAGATATGGCGTATTCAAGAAGATTGAGGACAGCCACGTGTCTACTTCTCTAGTTATACGACTCCTCATCAAGACAGCGTATGTACTTCATATGACTCCTCATCAAGGCAGCGTATGGACTTCATACGACTCCTTATCAAGGCAGCGTATGTACTCCATACGACTCCTCATCAAGTGAGCGTATATACTCCATATGACTCCTTGCTATCCAAGTCAGCGTATGCAAGATATGCGTATCCAAAAGACAGCGTATGGACTCCATACGACTCCTCTTCAAACAAGACAGCATATGCTAGTCATACTTCTCCAAAAGACAGCGTATAAAAGCAAATACATTCAGAATGACTTCAAATGTACAGTCAACACACGTTCTCATGTATCCTGTATTCGGTTACCCGCTCATTCAGAAGTTATGCAACATGGCATTCATGCCATCAATCTCTCCTGGATATACTCCACTACTCTCAACCGCACTCCAACGTGTCTCCACCAAAATTTGCCGCGCGTCCCTGCAGTTATGCACACGTCAAGTAACTGACAGAGCGTATGCCCAGAGCAGTTATCCAGAACTCTATAAAAGAGAGTTTCTCCACCTTCAACAGAGACCACATTCAATTCAGAGAGAACAGAGAGATTGCCCAGTTGCTGTCCAAGTTCTTCGAGGTCCGAGCCTTCTTCATCGCATCGTCCAAGGGATAAAGTGATCGTCTTCTAGATCAGATTCCTACAGTTGTAATTTTCTCAGAAACACAATAAATAAATAGAATTTATTTATGGAAAACAACCTGGAAGATAAGGAGCGGCTGACTCATGAGGCCGAGCGTCGGGCCAAGCAGAGGTTTGAACGGTCGACTGTCTTGCTGAAGGACCGTCTCATGGAATTATGTATCACCGAACCATAGTCGGCCTTTTCTTTCTTTTGTTTATGTTCTTTTCTTCTTCTTGAGGGGGACATGGTCCCAGAATATGTAGTACTTTTGACTTACAAATAAAAGAGTATATTTTATTTTACCCTTCATTTGTATTGCTTATTGCATTTGTGGTGCTGTAGCGTTTTCCCCACTGGGGGACTGTTTGTGGACTTGTTATCCTTGGTATACCTTGGTTTTAGGTACGGATAACAAGTTTGATGTGGATGCTTAGAACGATTCCACAGTAAGATGGCCGTGGATGTCCCTGGTATCGGAAGAAAGAATACCATGGAGCAGCTGGGCTCCCGGGACATGATGAGAAATGAGGGGCATGTACTTAGTACAGTATTTGTGGTCAACAGAGGACATTTATGGTCAACAGAGGACATTTATGGGCCTATTATCCTTGGCGTACTCTGGTCTTGGGTACGGATAATAAGTCGAGAGAAAAGCCAACATACTTACTCAGAGGTAATGAGGACGTGGTAAATATGAGAGTTTCTTCGATGGAATCTTCCTACTCAGAGGTAATAAGGACGTAGTAGGAGTGGACACCATGAAGGGGTACGTAGAACAACTCAGAGGTAATAAGGACATAGAAGTTCTACGTGAGAGATGGTTTGTTTTTGATGGAAGGGAAACAACTCAGAGGTAACATCGACGTGGCTATTTCAGGAAATTTGTGGATCTGTTACCCTATTTATGCACTGAAAGTGCGGGTATTGGATCATGAGGAGGGAGCTCTTTTAGGAAGAAAGTTCAGAGGTATGATCATACGTGACTTACTACCTAAAAGATGCGATATAGATTCCTCTGTAGTGATCAGAGTGTGAGTTCAGTGGTACCTACAGGTACATAACTTGACAATCTGGGAGATCTGTAGTCAGAATGTGAGTTCAACGGTACCAGGGGGTACATAACTCGACAATCTGGAAGATTTGGAGTCAGAATGTAAGTTCGGCGGTACCAGGGGGTACATAACTAATCATTCTGGGAAATTTTGGAGTCAGAGTGTGAGTTCGGCGGTACCAAGGGGTACATAACTCAACAATCTAAAAGATTTAGAGGATGTCATTTCAGACATAATACTTCTTCAGGAACTTGCCGTTGATGGACAATATGAGCAAGTCTTTGTTTTGTTTTGTGAGGCGGTAAGCACCATTGGAGAATACAGCCTCGATGATGAATGGGCCTTCCCACTTTGGCTGGAATTTGCCGACGGTTTTGTGAGTCATAACCATCGGCCTCCTAACTGCCAAAACGAGATCACCCACTTAGAATGTTCTGATTTTAACCCTCTTGTTGAAAGCTCCAGAGATTCAAACTTGATACAGCTCAATTCGTTGTTGAGCTAACAGGCGCTTCTCATCTAGGGCCTCCAACTCTTGTAGTCGGCGATAATGATTATCATCTGTTGTCAATCGGTAGGTGAGGGCGATGCGGAACGATGGGATTTGAGTTTCTAGTGGGAGAAATGCCTCACTCCCATACACCAGAGAGAATGGTGTGTTCCCAGTGGCCGTTCGTACTGTAGTACGGTATGCCCATAAGCATTCGCCAAGCTTCTCATTCCAGTTACGTTTGTTGGAAGACACGAACTTCTTGAGCAGCTTGATTATAGTTTTATTGAATGCTTCTGCCAACCCATTCGCTATTGGATTGTACGGCGTTGAAGCAATATTCTGGATTCGATATTTGTCGCAGAACCGATAAAAGGCGTGGCTTGCGAACTGCGGACCGTTGTCATGGATGATCCTTCGGGAAAGTCTATAGCGGTAGATTACGTGATGCTTGAGGAAGCTGATCACGTTTGATGTCTTCACTTCTTTGAGCGGAAAAGCTTTCGCCCAATTGGAAAAGTAATCTGTGATTACGAGTATGAAGCGGTGTCCTCTGGATAAAGGTGGAGTGATTGGACCAATAATATCCATTCCCTATGCTTCAAATGGCCAGGATGCCACCGTCGAATGTAGAAACTCGGATGGCTGGTGAATGAAATCTGCGTGGACATGACAGGCTTTGCACTTTCATGCATGGTCCATTGTATCTGCAACCATCGTAGGCCAGTAGTAGCCCATTCGGCGAATGCGGTCTTGCAACTTTGGGCCAGGCTGATGGGCCCCGTAAACAGTGTCATATGCTTCACGTACAGCTTCTTTGGCTTATGTGTTTGACAGACATTGAAGCAGTAATCCTTCGTACGATCGCCGATACAGCATTTTCGTCTCCCTTTCGTAGAAGAACCTGAAGGAACGTCTTCTGATAGAAGTGGCTTCCTTTAGATTCTCTGGCAGGATGTCGTAGACTACGAAGTCAATGAATGGCTGTCTCCAGTCTGGTGCTTCGTCAACAGTCAGAGCGGAGTAACTCTCCACACATTGAACATTATTCTTGGGACAGACCAATTCACGGCCTATTATGTCAACCAAGTGGTGAGCATGATTTGAAACTGCTAAGGAAGCGACAAGGCTTGCTAGGGCATCGGCTTCAATGTTCTGGAGCCTGGGAATGTGTTCTATGAAGAATCCTTCCAAGGACGAGATGATGTCTATCGCTATTTGGTGATAAGGGATCATGTCTTCATGGTGAACCTCGTATGAGCCCCGAATCTGGTTGACGATTAGCTACGAATTGCCGTATGCTTCCAGATACTCTACCCCCAGCTCCTTTGCAAGTCGGAGGCCAATGACCAAAGCGTTGTACTTTGACACATTGTTTGAACAGGGCTCCATGAGAGAGTAAGCCCGATTGATTACCAGCCCGGAGGGAGAAATCAGCACCACTCCGACTCCAGCGACAATGTTGCCCTTGGGTCCAGTTCTGGAAGCGCCGTCGAAGAACATTCGCCATACGGCATCATGAGAGGCTATATTTGAATTGGCGACCTCATCTGGAATCTCTTCGTCTATTCTGGTTGATTCCGAACCTGGATGAGCTGCTAAAAAGTCTGCCAGAGCTTGACCTTTAACCGCTTTCTGTGGGACGAAGATCATGTGGTAGGGGGACAGTAATATCGCCCAGGTAGCGAGGCGAGAGCTGAGTGCGCCTGGCTTAGTCATGAGGACCCTGAGGGGGTTAACTCTTGATACGACATGGATGGTTTGTCCCGTGACGTAGTGTCGCGCCTTCTGAATGGCGAACACCAGAGCAAGGCATTCCTTTTCTACGACAGTGTATCGGTGCTCCGGCCCCATCATCATTCGGCTGAGGTAATATATAGCTTGCGCATGGCCTGCATCGTTATTTTATTCTAGCAGAGCACCGAGAAAATATTCTATTGCTCGCACATAGAGCAGGAATGGTTTTCCAACGACCGGGGCCACCAGGACTGGAGGGTTCGACAGATATTCTTTGATGCTGTCGAAGGCGCGCTGACATTCTTCATCCCATACGAATGAAACGTCTTTTTTTCATGAGGTGGATAAATGGCTGACATCGCCCGGAGAGGTTGAAGATAAACCTCATGATGTAGGCTAGCCTCCCTTGAAGGCCTCGGAGTTCACGGAGATTTCTCGGGGGACCCATCTCCATGATTGCCTTCGTCTTCTTCGGGTCTATGTGGATACCTTAGGAAGTAATGATGAAACCCAAGAACTTCTCGCTGGATACGCCCAAGAAGGATTTTGTGGGATTCATCTTCAAATTGTGCGCTCGCATTAGGTCGAACACAGTCCTAAGATTATGCAGATGATATTCCTTAGAGCAGCTTTTGACAGCGATGTCGTCGACGTAGCATTCCACTGTCTTGCGCAAGTGGTCTCTAAAGATGACGCACATAGCTCTTTGATAGGTAGCGCCAGCATTCTTTAAATCGAAAGTCATGACTGTGTAGCAGTATATGCCAATTGGTGTTCGGAATGATGTATGCTTTTCATCATCAGGGAATATCTTGATTTGGTTGTACCCCGAAAAACCATCCATGAATGACATACGCTCGAAGCCGCAGGTGTTGTCAATCATGATGTCTGTGATAGGGAGAGAAAATTCATCTTTGGGATATGCCTCGTTCAGATTGCGGAAGTCGATACAGATTCGAATCTTCCCATTATTCTTGAGGACTGGTACTATGTTGACGACCCAGTCTGGATGTTGTTCCTCGCGGATAAAGTCGCTAGCTATCAGTTTGTTGACCTCAGCTTCAATGGCATTCATGATGTCGGAGTAGAACCGTCGTTGTTGTTGCTTGACCGATTTTGCGTCCGAACGAATGTTGAGTTTGTGAAGTGCAACCTCGGGGTTCAGTCCCGACATGTCTTCGTAGCTCCAGGCGAACACGTCGATGTATTCTCTGACGAGTTGCAGTAGCGATTCCCGCTCTTCGTCTGTCAGATTCTTGCTGACGAAGATGGGCTTTAGAGAGGACTCATCACCGAGATCAACTTGCACAACCTCATCTTCGGTGGGAGGCTCTCTTTGTTCGAACCGTTTCTCCTATTGCGCATCTAGTAGTTGTGCCCATGAATCTAACTCAAGTAGTTCAGGAATGTCTTCATCTTCTTCGTAGGTGTCGGCAAATGCCATATTGACGGACCAGACTTGCCTAAACATGTCCCCACTACTGACGTCTGAATCAGAAGTGGGTGACTCAGACGAATGAGAGTGACACTCGCACTCCTTATCGGAGCTCTCCGAGGTTGTTGCAGGTGTAACATAACCTAGCCCACATCTGGTCTTGTTGTAGTAATCTCGTGGTTTTCCAGCGGAGACCGGTAATTGTAAGGGTAATCGCCGTCCAGTGCCGTAGTTCAAACCTGGTGTAGTTTCCAGATCATACCCCTGTTTTTGCATGAGGTACTTGGATCGAAAACTATACAAATAAAGGGGCAGTCTTCCGGTGTCGGGCTCGAGATCAGCTTCTTCTATCTTGAAGGGTTGTGGATCATTCTTCCGACCGAAGATGATTGGATGATCCCCTCCCTCGATTATGTGGTAAGCGTCTTCCACTGGAGTAAGTTGGTTTGCGGTATAGACATTTGTCACCTGTGTATGTAGGTGGGTGCCTATACCGTGTTCCATAGCATACATTGTACAAAGCTTATTAAGCTTGAGGTAGTTCAAAGATAACCCTTTATTGATGAAGTATGGTATCTTTTCCAGTAGGGTTACATCATCTGCGGATGGAACACCAGTGTGAGAAGCCACATACTTGGCCAGCTCTGACTCTTCTTCAGCCACCCCCTGTGTCAATAAAGACTGAGAGGATGACTTGGATAGCTTAATCATCAAAGGCTCCATGGGTGGAGCAGAACGTGGAGTCGTTGGCATACTAGCCACCCCCGGTTTGGTGCTTGGTGCTGGGCGGGGGGTTGTTGGCTGGCTAGCAGTCCTCGGCTTAGCGCTCGGCTGCTGATTCATTCTGGGAAGACGGATCACCATCGGCTTGACAGAGGGATTGAGCTCCTCTATTTGTTGCTGACTCACTCTAGGCAGCCTGATTGTCAGTGGATCTGTCGTGGGTCTTGGCGCTTGGCCAGACCTTGGCAGTCGGATTATCATCTGCTCCTCCTTTGCAGAGAGACTGATTGCGTCCTTACGCAGAGTGGCCGTAAGGGGTACAGTTCTGCCAGGTTTGTGGCCTTGGAGGTCGATTGTCAGAGGTTCTTCTGATCCAGCTGCCACCTCCATTTGAGCTTGAGTACCTCCTTCGACCAGGTGCTTTTTTGACTTCTCGTACAAGCATGAGTCGGAGTAGTAGGATTCGACCCCTTTAAAGGGATCAATGTCAGCAAATTCTATCCTCACGAAGCCATGTTTATCGATGTACTTGAAGCACTGGTGCAGTGTGGAAGGCACGATCATGTAATCATGTATCCAAGGACGTCCCAGGAGAATATTGTAGGAAGTATCCGCATCTATGACATAACAGGTCACTTCTGATTGAAGATCGTCGATTTGGCATTTCAAACGAATCTTTCCGATCAGATAGCTTCTGCCTGAATTATAACCGCTAATGGCGGTGCTTATCGATGTCAGGCGATGCATTGGGATGCGCAGAAGGTGTAGCAGGCTCTTCGGGATGATGCTTATGGAAGAACCGGGGTCAATGTGCATCTGATCCACCTTGATATCGCCAATGTACCCAGTATAATACAGAGGGCGATCGTGCAGGTTGGTCTTGATAAGCATATCCTGCGGAGTGAAGACAATGTTAGGTATTGCACCTGTGCAAGTGCTGTCTTGAAGATCTGCAGGCGAATTCTTCCAGTGAGATTGGACTGAGCCAGATATGTGTTAGCATTCTGGAGTGCCTCCTTCAGCGCGACGCGAACATCTTTGGAGAGTCTCAGGAGCTCGTATAGCGATAATTTGGCTAGTGTGTTGGCCAATTGTGCCAAGATGTTAAAGTTGTGGGGCCTCTCCAGCCCATGAGGCGTCTCTTTTCGGAGCGGTTTGTCAAAGCGAGTCTCCTTCGGCCTAGGCTTGTCGGTCGTCGAAGGTTGAGAAGGTCCTGGAGCATCAGCAGTAGCTGGCTGATGATCTTCAGACGAGTTACCTGGTGGAGGTTGTGTTTGTGCGCAGGATCGGATAACAACAACAGTAGCTTCTTCGACCTCTGTCGAGATTGTGCGGCATGATTTGACTTTCCCACTCTTCTTTTTGCTGGTGGAGGGTGGTACGGACTGAGTCACTTCAGGTACCAGATCCGGATGGACCCATATGACCTCCCCTCGTGATGTGGTAAGGGGCACTAGACCAGTAGCCTGGTCTCGGGAAGGTGGAAGGTTAGCGACTTCTATCCTTGCTCTAGGGACGAGCACTACTCCATCTTGAGTCTTTGTCGGAGGAAAGCTGCCGAATTGTACTGACACTATGTTGGCTGCTACGGTCACCTCTTCGAAATCAATGGCCAAGGCCTTATAATCGATGAGATGTTGGATGTATCGCTTCAGTTGGTAGCAGTCTTGTGTAGCATGGTGGACATAGCGATGATAGTGGCAGTACTTGGGGCCTTCTATCTCTGCAGGATGAGGTTCACGTCTTGGAGGATGGAGCTGAATTTGACCTTCTTGTATGAGCATGTCCAAGATGGGCTTGACATGGCCGTCTTCGAAAGAGTAGGTCATCTGAGGCCACTGCTTCTCTGCCAACTTCGGTTCAGGCTTCGGAGCTGTGTCGGCCACCATAGCCTGTTTGCCCTTGTTGCCTCGATTTTTGGAGGGGTTACCACCATTATTGCTATTGGTGTTAGGGCGTTTGCCCTTGTCCTCTCCTTCCGAGACGTGCAATCCCAGTTGGCGAGCTTTCTTCAATTTGTCTTCTGTGCTATTGCCGCTGATAATAAAAGTCTTCCAATTCTTAAACTGACTTTCGCCCATCCAGAGGCTGATTGTGGGGAGCAGCCTCTTTTGGAAAATTTCAATTAAGGAGGAATCAGGGTTACCAGAAGGCAACTTCATCGCGGTTTGACGAAACCGCTCGATATAGTTCCTTGTCAGCTCCTTTTCTCCCTGAACAACGTCCATGAGGGTGGACATTGTCACGTCCTGTTCTACTTCGTAGAACCTCTCCAGAAATATGCGTTTGAAGCCGGCGAAGGAATGGATACAGTCCGGCAAGTTGCGGTACCAGTCAAAGGTGACCCCTTCCAATGCTCCAATGAACAACCGCGTGAGAATGGCGTCGTCATGAGGAAGATGGTCGGTGGTGACTTCGAAGTAGGTGATGTACCTGCTCGCAGATGTCTTTTCGTCATACGAATTGATGTTGAATGGCTTATATCTTGGTGGAAAGGGAATATCTCTCCATGTAGCCAAATACGATTGTCGTATCCTGAGGTCTTGGCAAGTTTCTCGGACGTGAAACATGGCCCGGAGCTCCTGGACCTCTCGTCTCGCCTCCATGGCCTCGTCTGCAGCAGTGGGAGCCGTTGTTGTTGGAGGGTTGTCGCACGGGTTTGGCGCAGCCGAGTTTGAGTCCGCATTCACCGCGGGACCCAAGCTTGTCTGGCCAGGCGTCCTTCCTTGCAGAGTCGGAAGGGCCGCTTTGATCTCGTCCACTGACTTGACCAAGGCATGCAGTATGGCCTCCAGAGTGTCGATGCGTTGGCGATCACTGGGACTATCTTGGTTGCTGTACGTTATGAACACCGTCCTCACATGAGGAGAGATGGAAGGAACGGTGGAGGACGTGCCCTCTGAGTCATACCCATGTACAGAGAAGTCGTCAGGGTATGTGGGAATGTTCTCCTCTGGTTCAGACTCAGAAGGAGTAGTACCTCTAGCTTCAGAGCTAGCCTCGTCTTGAGAGTCGTGGACGTCCTTGGGGATGTTGGAACCTGCTGCATCTGTCGGTGGAACTGTTTCCCCCGGATTATCTTCTTGGAACACCGGATTATCGTGGATGTTTGGAGGAGTGCTATCCCCGGTTCCAGCGTCTCCCAGAGATATGGGCGACGAATGGTCGTGGACAACCGCTTAGAAGAGAGTTTCTTGGTTGAGATTTTTGGGCTGGAGACGTTTGCTATCTTCCCTCTCCCGCTACCAAGGATCTTCTGAGCAGAAATACAGGAGGCGACGAGAAGCGCCTCGTCTTCTGAGCTTGGGTATTGCATTCGTTGGAAGACGGATCGCCGCTCCTCTTGTGGGGCCGCCTTGCTGCAGCATCAGTTGACAATGACTTGGGTGCAGTGATGTCCATGGGAAGACTCTCTGCACACCAGGTCCTCGTCCCTTTCCTTGCGTTTATGAAGAATCACATTGCGCAAGTCACTCTTTTCGTGGGCCCGGGAGTCCTGAGCACATGAGTATGTTGGCATCCTGCCTGATCCCTGATGTGGGGGTAGTAAGAGTACTCGCCCCTGATCATTGTTGGAAGATTCTTGACAACTATTCTGTCCATTGGCCGCCGGGGGCTGGACACGGATAGTTTTATACAACTTTCCATCAGGGGCCGCGTAATAGTCAGCGGAACGTCCTGATAGTCGAAAGTTGCGACAGCTGACTGAGCTTGGCGAGCCCGCGCTGCCCGAGACTTCTTTCTTCTAGCACCTGAGAGTGCATAGTAGAAAGAGTCCACTGAGAATGGCACACGAGAGCATCTGGGGTCAGGACCACCTGAGAGGCGGTCGAAGATCGAACCTGAGCCGCATGAAGCAGATGGCCTGCGGTTGAGATTTTTAGCCGCATAGCCTGCCTGCATGCGGCTGGCATTTGTGGCCGCATATGCAGCCCGCATGCGGCTGGCAGTTTGCATGCGGCCAGAAGTTATTGTGGCCGCGTGGGCCTCTTCCATGCGGTTGGAAGTCATAATGGCCGCATGAGCATCCTCCATTCGGCTGGCAGCACTGGCCGCATGAGCCTTCTGTCTGCGGCTGGCTTTTGTGGTCGCATGAGTCTTCATGCGGCTAGCGCCCTTCTGCAGCTTCTTCCTGGACCGTGTAGAGTTATCCTTTGCCCCTGCAAGTCCAGCATTGTAGTATTTTCCTCTGCCGAACTTGGGGACAGCAGAGTGCTCTATGGTCTGAAGTGGGGCCGTAAGAGGGTCTTCTCCGCCTTCTTGGGCAACAGAGAGTACTCCTTCGAGAGCTTGGGGAGGAGCGAATGATTTGGGCCTCCACTCCGTGCGAGCCTTCTTCGTGCGGGCTCGCCGGTGGACCGGGCTGGCGCTTCCGTCGGAGAACATTTCTTCAAACGCCTGCTGGTCGAACCGGGCGACCAGCATTTGTTGAGTGGAGCCAAGTTCGGCTGCGTCCGATTGCGTCACCAACTCCTCAGCTGTGGAGAAGTCAGTCCCTAGCAGAGTCGCCATCGTGTTTGCCATTGATTGTAAAAGTGCAGAACAATTTTATAGGAGGACTGAACTTAGACTCATAATACAAACTCGCTCTTACAAAGAAAGCCTAGAGACGAAAACCTAGGTACAGCAATCTAAGTATGATTATTTATTTTTGATTCTGGGAGGTGACGATAGAGGCTCGGGAAAGCGACGGCAGCTCTGCCTTACTCCTTGGACGATCAGACGTAGCCTTGGCTCTGATAAAGAAATGCTCTCGGAATGTGTGGGGAGACTCTTCTGTGCGTGCCTTTGTCTCTCTGTGTGTCCAGTCGGGGTGGTCCTCTTTTGCAAGGGAATGGCACCTAGCTATTTATAGGAGTGGGGTATAATAATTTAGGGTTTGCAATGATTGCCCCTTGAAGAGTTGGCGGTTTGGATATTAATTACCATTTCCCTTGATACTGTTTTGTTGGCAATTAATCTGGGCCGTTAATCTTGACTGCAACAAATCTGGACAGTTAATGTTGATTACGCCAAATCCGTATGGGCAATTAATATTGATTGCCACAAATCTTCGTGATTTGTTATGACAAGCTCGGATATCTTGCCACGTGTTCAATCTGCTTGATTATAATAAATCTGATTTGATCCGGGTAATTATGATGATTGCACTAAATCTGGTTGTTGGGATTTGTTGATAGTAACAAATCTGAGTGGATAAATCTTGATTGATTTAGTGCCACGTGTCCAACCATCATTATGCAGCAAGCCGGGGGAAACTGATCCTCTGCCATGTGTCCTAACCGCGAGCCACAGGGACAGGGTGTCTTGACAGAGCCGCATGAGGGTAGCTTCTCAGGATTTGAACCGCATGAAGGTGGCAGCCGCGTAGGTATAGCCTTCGAAATCTGAGCCATATGAGGATGGGTTCTCAAGATTTGAACCGCATGAAGGTGGAAGCCGCATAGGTATGGCCTCCGAAATCTGAGCCGCATGAGAGTGGCTTCTCAGGATTTGAACCGCATGAAGGTGGCAGTCGCATAGGTATGGCCTCCAAAATCTGAGCCGCGTGAGGGTGGCTTCTCAGGATTTGAACCGCATGAAGGTGGCAGCCGCATAGGTATGGCCTCCAAAATCTGAGCCGCATGAGGGTGGCTTCTCAGGATTTGAACCGCATGAAGGTGGAAGCCGCATAGGTATGGCCTCCGAAATCTAAGCCACATGAGGGTGGCTTCTCAAGATTTGAACCGCATAAGGCTGGCCATGTGTCAAGGCTGCATGGGCGTGGCCTCTCAGCATTTGGGCCACATGGAGATGGTCCCCATGATCCGAGCCGCATAGGAGTAGCAGCCGCATGAGGGTGGCGGCCGCATGGGAGTGGCAGCCGCATGGGGATTACGGCCGTATGGAGATGGTAGCCGCATAATGAGCTTTGGAATTGGTAGATTTGTGCCAGCTATAGAGATTTTTTTCGTTTCCCTAGGAGCACGCCTTTATGTCGGAGTCATCATTGCAGCTTTATGTCAGAGCTGTCAGTTCACCTTTATGTCAGAGCGGTCTTGTTGTGTCAGAGCATTAAATGAGGCCGCTGCTTGATGGCCAGCTGTACGTGGCATTGAATGAGGCTGCTGCATAGAACCGCATGGAGCTATGGGGATTTCTGAGCCGCATGAAACTCTAATGAACTTTTGAGCCGCATGGAACTCTAATGAACTTTTGAGCCGCATGACGCTCTAATGAACTTTTGAGCCACATGAAACTCTCCTAGTCTTGAGCCGTATAGGATTTTCTGTTTATTTCCATGCTTCTACAGTAGGGTTTTTATTGATAAAAGGTATATTTATTACTATTATTATTTATATAAAATTTTAGTACACATTTGTATGTATACACATGTATTAGTACAATAGTATCATGATATTACTTTTAGTATTGTTATTATTATTATTATAAATTATTTTGCAAAAAGATATATATGTAATAAAAATAGTGGAATTGACTTGACTCTATCTATAGATCTCAAATCTAGTTTTAAACCTACAATAAATATTCTAGATTATTTATTCAAAAATATTTTTGACCTATAAAAAATATAGTTTCCAAACTATAGAATAATTTTCTAGTATTTTTGCATTTGTTTCTGACTAATAAAATATAGTTTTTCCTTCTTCTTTTTACTTAGAAATTCTATTTTTAAAACTTAAGTTTTGTCCTAAAACAACTTTCAATTTTTGCAGTATTTATTGGAAAGCATATTTTAGCTAATAAAATTATTTTTCTAGTATTATGAATATCTTTCAAAAGTCTTATATATATTATTTAGCCGATTTCCTTCGATTATTCTCATGTCCGTGACTAAGCCCATTATTCCTATTCTCTCGCCAATGTTTGTACCTCTTTATCTTGTTCCTAGCTAAATTGGTTCTTTTGGACCCGATGGAACAGTCAATGCCATCTTCGGAGGCCATCTTGCGTAGTTACAACACTGAAGACAAATTCCATGCCGTCATGATCATCATACCACACCGGACATCACACCAGGCAAGATACCTTGTCATTTGCTGTTTATTTTACTTTAGCTTATATTCATGCATTTATTTATTATTTATTTTTCTACAAAATAAACTATGCTACATTGTTATAGATAGATAGATCATAACTGTGTAGTTCTATTTTTTCGTACTTATTATTTTATGCATCTTAACTATAGATTTAAGGGACCACCCTAGTTTGTGTTGCATTCATTGGCCTTGACACGTTTGTGCCACGAAGTCGCGAGTCGCATATAGAACTCGGACATACGTGACTGGCTGGCTACCAATACGTATAAGCCGTACGATAGGGCTAACCGCTAATAATATTGCATGATAGTTTGACTTAGCGGTTATAGAGGTTATGTGTTGTTAAGGCAACATATAGGCATTGGGTGGGGAGGACATATCTTTAGCGTATGGGCTACTATGCACATTTTTCTTGTAATCGTACGCTCCGCCGGAGATGTGGATTGACGATCCATTTATTTTATTGCTTGCACGTTCGAGGAATGGTCATGCTTGAGGCCCCTGGTGCCCCAAGTGGCGACTATGCCGATCCTATTTTAGCCAGAGAGCCCATGCGTTGGAGGAATGTTCTTAAACTGCATTCATTTAGAACGGTTAAGCTACCTTATCCGTTAAGTATGAGTACTTTTGGTTTGGGTACTTATATATGACCTTGGCTTGGAACAATAACTTGTCTCGGACTAGTTTGCCAAATCTTGTCCTTATTTGGTTGCAGGTGTGGCTCACTACTCTGATGAGAAGGTACTGAACCTTGTTATGGTTCGAATACTATATTGGATTCATAGCATGGAAAGATACGTCATCATGAATTAGGGTGCCATCTCATGTCCTTGTTTGGTTAGGAGGATAGTACGCTAATTCAATGGTGTGTATTGGACCATGTTATAATCCGATTGACTTATTATTGAATAGTTTATATTCAGTTATGGCATGATATTATGTATCTTGTTATGTCCCTCTAAGGACCTGGTGATCTCTCCAGGTGTGCGTTCTTGTCTTCCGCAGGTATTCTAGCCAAGGCCGTGATCTTCTTTATTCATTCGAAGATGACTGCTCTTGGATCGTCCTTCGCTTCGCTTCAAAAATTCTTTCGTCTGTATTTAATTCTTTTCATTTAAATAGTTGGTAATAGATTTGTCTCCGCCCAACATATTGTACAAAGACAATTCATGGTTATTATATGATATCTTTTATTCTTTCATTTTTGTGGATGAGATTAGTTAGCTGTGGTTTTACTGCATTTACAGCATATGTATATTTATTATACGGCTGGCATATCTACGTTCCTAGTTCTACGTATTTTGGGATTGGGACGTTACATATCGTGTATGAAACTACTGCTGGTTTCCAACGCACATTACTAGTGGCAAGGTCAGAAAAGGATTCTTGCGGAGGTAAATGGGACAACAAAAGTTACTTGGCAAATATTACGGGAGGCCTTTTTTGCTTGGTATTTCTCTTCGACTGAGCAGCTAACGAAGGAATTAGAGTTCCAAAAGCTTGAACAGGAAAACTTGACGGTGAAACAGTATGAGACAGAATTCTCAAGACTGTCTCAGTATGCTATTATGAAGTTTACTGACGAAGCGTCTAAGGCTCGTCGGTTTGAGCAGGGCTTGAGGCATGCTCTAAAGGCTCAAGTTGTGGTCCAAAAGTATAAGACTTTTCAGGAGTCTTATGAGCACACAAAGGAGTTGGACCCACACTATCCTACGACGGCGCCAGTGCAAGCGTCGGTGCAGAATATGCATAATAGACGGAACTGTGGTGGTAGGTATGAGACGCCAAAGCGCAAGAATCACGGTGGCTATCAACGACCCAACCAGGGTGGACCATTCTGCAACAAGTGCCGCAAAATAGGGCACTTTGCTAATGAATGTGAGGTGCTAGAGGGTGGATGCATCAAATGTAGTCACATGGGCCACGGTTTCAGATACTGTCCAGGGAGGGGCCATCAGAACCCTCTGAGGCAGCAGCATCACCACCAGTATCAGCAGAATCGTCGAAAGGCACCACGACCCCATCAGCGCCACAGAATCAGAGGCCCGATGCTCAGGGTTGAGTCTTTGCATTGACTCAAGGGGAGGCACTTGCATCAGATACAGTCGTGACAGGTATATTGTTATTTAATGGCATTCCTGCACATACTTTATTTGATTCTGGTACCACGCATAGTTTCATATCTGAAGATTATACTAGGGAACATGAAAGCAAAATATCAATTCTGAATGTATATCTTAGTGTTAGTTCTCCATCAGGAGTAGAGATGCCTACTAACATGATATGTAGGGATGGTTACATATGTATCGAAGACAAGAAGCTATCATTGGATGTAATCGTACTTGATCTCAAGGAATATGATATCATTCTGGGAATGGATTGGTTAAGTGCATGTTGTGCGACAATTAACTGTGCGAAGAAGCGAGTTGTGTTTCCCCTACCTGGAGAAACAGAATTATCTTACTCGGCCGGTTCGTCGACGAAGACATCAATGGTGATTTCAGCTACTACGGCCTGTCGAATGTTAAATTCTGGCTGCGAAGGGTACCTTGCTTCTATGCGAGACACACGCATGAATGGTACAAACTCAGCTAATACTGAAGTCGTGGCAGAATTTCTTGATGTGTTTTTTGACGAGATATTCGGAATGACTCCGGACCGAGAGATCGAATTCACTATCGATACATTACCAGATGCGCGTCTGATCTCAAGGGACCCGTACAGGATGGCGCCTGCTGATTTAATGGAACTCAAAGTGCAATTACAAGAATTATTGGACTGGCGATATATCAAACCCAGTGTTTCTTCGTGGGGTGCTCCGGTACTATTTGTAAAGAAGAAGAATGGATCGATGCGGCTGTGCATCGACTATCGCGAGCTAAATAAAGTTATTATTTCGAACAAGTACCCGTTGCCTCGAATATACGACCTTTTCGATCAGCTGCAAGGGGCATCTGTATTTTTAAAGATTGATCTTCGCTCAGGCTATCATCAGTTGAAGATCAAACCAGATGGCGTTCCAAAGTCCGCATTCAGAACCAGATATAGATACTATGAATTCTTGGCCATGCCCTTCAGACTGACCAATGCCCCTGCCACTTTATTGGATATGATGAACAGAGTCTTTCGACCCTTCTTGGATAAATTTACGGTCGTGTTCATCGATGATATCCTGATCTACTCGAAAAGCATAAAAGACCATGCAAAGCATTTGAGCATAGTGTTACAGACTCAACGAAAAAATCAGCTGTATGTCAAGTTGAGCAAATGTGAATTTTGGATGAGTAGTGTGTCGTTCCTAGGGCACGTTATCTTGACGGATGGTATGTCTGTTGACCCAAAGAAAATTGAAGCTGTAGTGGATTGGAAACAACCCACGTCGGCGAGCGAGATCCGAAGCTTCCTCGGCTTGGCAGGCTACTACAGGAAGTTTGTCAAGGATTTTTTGAAACTGGCAGCACCTTTAACTCGGCTAACCCAGAAGGGAGTTGCATTTGATTGGACTGATGAGTGCGAGGCTAGCTTTCAAAATCTGAAGCAACGTCTCATGTCAGCTCCAATCCTTGCACTTCCAGACGGCGTCGAAGGATTGCAGATATACAGTGATGTGCCTGGATTGGATTTGGGATGTGTATTGACTTAGAGAGTGAAAGTGATATCGTATGCCTCGAGACAACTTAAGCCGCACGAGAAAAATTATCCAACGCATGATTTGAAATTGGCAGCGATAGTATTTGTATTGAAATTATGGCAGCATTACTTGTACGGAGGGGCTTGCGAGATCTTCACCGAACATAAGAGCCTGAAGTACATTTTTACTCAAAAAGATCTAAATTTGCGACAACGACATTGGTTGGAAGTAATAAAAGACTACGACCTAACGATCGCGTACACCCCAAGAAAAGGCAATGTGATGGAGGATGCGTTAAGTCAGAACTTTGTGGGATCAATCAGTGTTGACAAACGGATACTGGAAGAGTTAGAGAGCATGGTAATTGAGCTCCAAATTCGTGGCCGGGATGTACAATTGGCTCAACTTTAACTTGAGCCGAGTTTGTTAGAAAAGATTAAGACAGCACAGAGGATGGATGAGTTCTTGATAAAGATTGGCGGAATGATGGAAAAGGGTGAAGCATGTGACTTCACCAGGCACGAGGATGGTTCGTTGTGACTCAAAGGGAGGCTATGTGTCCCGAAGGATGAAGAAACTCTGGAAAGAAATCTTGATGGAGGCTCACTATGCCAAGTATTCGTTGCACCCGGGAAGTATAAAAATGTATAAAGATTTGAGTACGACTTTTTGGTGGCATAGAATAAAACGAGATGTGGCCCTCTTTGTCTCGCGATGTATGGCTTGCCAGCGAGTCAAGGCAGAACACCAGAGGTCCGACGGTGAGATGCAGAACCTCGCCATCCCAGAGTGGAAATGGGATCATATAACAATAGATTTTATAGTTGGCTTACCGAAGACGCGGTGAGGGAATGATGCGATTTGGGTCATCGTTGATCGATTAACAAAGTCAGCATATTTCATCGCAATCAAAATCTCTTGGAGCGTTGATCGGTTAGCTCAGCTATACTTGGATGAAATTGTCCGATTACATGGGGTGCCAACATCAATAGTGTCAGATCGGGATGGAAGATTCGTGTCACAATTTTGGTGCAGCTTACACTCGGCTATGGGGACGCAATTGAATTTTAGTTCCGCATACCATCCACAAACTGATGGCCAGACCGAGAGAGTGAATGAGATCCTTGAGGACATGCTACGGCTTTGTGCAATTGATTTGAAAACCAGTTGGGACTCTCACTTGCCGCTGGCAGAATTTGCCTACAATAACAGTTACCAGTCGAGTATACAGATGGCTCTGTATGAAGCATTATACGGACGAAAATGTCGATCAATGTAGTTGTCAGTAACTTATTTTGATTGACAAACATTCGATATCTTAACATAGGAAGACAAACAAGCATATAATAAGAAGGAGTCCATAAATATAATTTGGAATGAGGAAGGTAGTGCAACAGTAGCTCTTTAGTGGATCGAGCTATTGTTAACAGGCATGAGTTATGTGTTCGGGCTAAACACGGGATACCTAGACCCGTTAGGAGACCTAAACCTAATTTTGTCTCATGGTCCCTGTCGTAGCCTATATATACCATCTATTCTCTGGCCGTCAGATGTATCCTAAGAAGAGCATCTTTCTCTAATTCGTTCATTATGAGATGAGAGAAAGTGAGGACAGCCAGGGGCAGAAAAGTTTGGGAGATCGTCGCCCATACGACGTCCAACCCGAGGAAGGAATACGTGCAGAACATTTTGGGATCGCTGACTGCTCGAAGTTGCTGGAAACAGTCTTCTTCTTCTTATCGCATGTATAATTTACGAATACTATTTTTCGCCTATGAAGGGTTAGAACACGTTTTAAATATGTTAACTTTATATCTATCAATACACACATCAATCAGTAGTTTCTGGGAATGCTCAGTTACATCAATTGGTATCATAGCCGGTATTGGATCTACATACATGTTGACCAATAAAACACAATGTCGAATAATAGTCGATAGATGTATATCTGTTCTTACTCGATTTTACAAGTATCTTACATCCAACTATTATTGTCGAATTCATGTTATGTTTGTGTTATTTTAAACCACGGACATGTCATGGTTGTTGTTGTTATTCATGGATGTAGTTAAAATCACGAGAGTTGATCGTGCTAATTTATTTAATTTTTTTTAATCTAGATTATGTGTGAACTCCTTCGGGAGGCATAGGATTGATGTAATTTTAAATATAATTGGTCTATCGTGATGGCAGTGCTGGCTTTTTCTGATGCGGGATGAGATGCTATTTTTCAGTAGTCCGGAGGTCGTTGGATGATTGTCAACGAAGAAATTGACAGTCGAACCCCAAATAGGTCTGTGCAGTGCACTATTCTGGATCCAAGCACAGTTGAAGAAGAAGCAGGATATATGGCTATAATAGTTGGATATTTATCTTTTATTGCTATATTTTCTTTATTCTGTTATGCATGATTGTTGACGTGGTTATTTGTTATAAACTAAACCAACATTTAATAATGGACAACATGGACATAAATCAACTAGTAGAAAAACCCTTGTCTATAAATAACTAAGTAGGAGAGGGAGTTTATTTTGTATAAATCACATGGTCTCCATTACTGGTATGTAGGTGATGTAATTATACTTGCGTGTTGGCTTTAGTGCCTTCCTCCATATCGGATGAGTCTAATTACGGATCACCAGTACATACTTTCTTTGAAATAATTATAGAAAGTTATCTAGTGTATGTTCACTTCTCCATCTGAAGAAAATCATTACAAAGTAATGGACTTATTATTAAGTAATGGTATACACTTAGATACAAATAATGGTATCCTCCCTATCGGAGTCACTATTATTATTTGTAGGGCCAAAGCAAGACCAACAAGTTAATTTTATTTGTCATAAAGTTAGGTTGATATAGATACGGGAGCCACTAATCATGTCTGCAATTCATTGCAAGGATTTCAGGAAACCAGACGACTTAGTAATGGAGAGATATATTTGTTCATGGGTGGCGCAACAAAAGTTGCAGCCATTACAGTAGGAGATGCTATTTTATCTTTTGGTTGAAATAAGTCTTTGACATTGAAAATTGTCTTTATGCACCTTCACTTAGAAGGAATTTAATTTCTGTTTCTATGCTAGTTAAGGATAGATATTCAGTTTATTTTAATGACAACATTGTTATTAAAGAAAAAAAGCAATTTATCTGTTCTGGTGCATTAGTAGATAATTTGTATGTCATTAATCCTATTTCACCAATAATGCAACTAATGGAAATAAATAATACGTCTTCTAACTTAAATAAGAAAAAAGAACCTTCTTGTATGAACCAAACATATATTTGGCACTTGCGATTAGGCCATATTAACCTAAAAAGGATTCAAAGACTGGTTACAGATGGACCTTTGAGTTTATTAGAAGTGGAGGCAATTCCAGTCTGTGAATTCTATTTGGAAGGTAAAATGACCAAAAGGCCTTTTAAGGCAAAGGGGTATAGGGCCAAAGATGTGTTGAAATTGGTTGATTCTGATTTGTGTAGGCCCATGACTATCTAGGCTAGAGGTGGCTTTGAATATTTTGTCACATTCGTTGACGATTATTCAATGTATGGATACATTTACTTGATGTGCCATAAGTCTGAGTGCTTTGAGAAATTCAAAGAGTATACGGCTGAGACGAGAAACGTCATAAAAAATGTATCAAGTCATTACGTTCAGATCGTGGTGGCGAATACCTTTTTAGAAAGTTTAAGAATTACTTATCAGAAGCTGGAATTACCCCTCAATTAACTGCACCAGGAATACCCCAACATAATGGTGTAGCAGAAAGAAGGAATATAACTCTTATGGAGATGGTTAGATCAATGATGAGTTATTCGGATTTGCCAGATTCGTTTTGGAGATATGCCTTAGAGACTGCAGCTTATATTTTGAACTTGGTACCTTCTAAGTCAGTACCTACTACTCCCACAGAACTGTGGACCAGGCGGAAGCCTAGTCTGAAACATGTTCGGATTTGGGGTAGTCCAGCACATGTGCTGAATAGGAAAGCAGATAAGTTGGAATCGCGTACAGAAGTACGCTTATTTGTAGGCTATCCAAGAGGAACAAAAGGATGTATATTTTATAGTCCTAAGGATCAGAAGGTCATTGTTAGCACTAATGTCCGATTCTTAGAGAAAGACTATGTGATGAACCATAAACCCATGAGTAGAGTTGTTCTAGAAGAATTGAGAGGAGAGACACTACCAACAGTACAAGAGGAGGAACCACAAGTAACTGTACAACGTGTCACAAATGTTACACCACAACCCATAGTGCTTCGTCGTAGTAGGAGGGTTGTTATACAACCAGACAGGTTTATGTTTTTGGGAGATTCCTCAGACTTTGTCCCTGAGGAACAAGGCTATGATCCCTGCACCTATAATGAAGCACTACAAAATAAAAATGTTAAATCTTGGCAAAAGGCAATAAAATCGAAAATAGAATCAATGGATTCTAATAAAGTCCGGAAACTTGTAGATAAAAGCCATTAGATGTAAGTGGGTCTATAAGAGAAAAAGAGGAACAGACGGTAAGGTTGAAACCTTTAAAGCACGGCTTGTTGCAAAAGATTTTACTCAGAAAAAAGGTATTAATTATGATGAAATCTTTTTACCAATAGCCATGCTTAAGTCTATCCGGATTCTTTTATCTATTGTAGCTCATCTCGATTATGAGATTTGGCAAATGGATGTCAAGGCAGCTTTCCTTAATGGAAGTCTTGAGAAAAACATCTAAATGAAGCAACCAGAGAGATTTATTGAAAAGGGCCAAGAGCATCTTGTTTGTAAGCTCAAGAAGTCCATTTATGGACTTAAGCAAGCTTCCAGAGCTTGGAACATCTGTTTTGATCAAGTGATAAAATCATAAGGATTTGATCAATGTCCGGATGAATCTTGTATGTACAAAAAGTGTAATAAAAACGTGGTGGTATTTCTAGTACTTTATGTGGATGACATATTTCTCATTGAAAACAATGTTAAGGTGTTATCTAACGTAAGGGTGTACTTATCCAAACAGTTTGATATGAAGGACTTGGGAGAAGCAGATCACAACCTTGGATTCAAAGTTTTACGAGATCGTAAGAAAAGGATGTTATGCTTATCTCAATCGACCAATATCGATACTGTATCAACTCGTTTTAGCATGCAAAATTCCAAGAAAGGTTTTCTATCTTTTAGGCATGGAATAGCTCTATCAAAGGAACAGTGTCAGATGACACCTAAAGAGATAGAAGACATGAAAGCGGTTCCTTATGCTTCGACAGTAGGAAGCTTAATGTATGCAATACTATGTACAGACCAGACATCTGCTTTGTCGTAGGCATGGTTAGCAGATATCAGTCTAACCCAAGACAAGACCACTGGAGTGCGGTAAAGCATATTCTGAAGTACCTGAAAGGGACTAAAGATTATATGCTGGTTTATCAGACAGATAGTTGAGTGTCCTTGGGATATACATACTCAAATTTTTAGTCAGATAGCGATTCCAGAAAATCTACCTTATGTTATGTATTTACCTTGGAAGGTGGAGCCATAGTATGGAGGAGCATGAAGTAAAAATGTATTGATGATTCCACCATAGAAGTCGAGTATGTGGCAGCCTGTGAGGCAGCCAAAGAAGCGGTTTGGCTCAGAAACTGTAAAACCCATGATTATTTATTGATGTTCATTTTAAATATTTGTTTAGTATTTTGCCTTGTAAATAATTCTAGGATTTCTGGTGATATCAAAAATCTATATATATGGGTATAGCAATTAACCTCTACTTTTTATATATGTTAATTATTATTTTTGGTGCAAGGTATTACTAAATGCCTTAGAATATATTTTGTGATATCAAGATTTTAGTAATTATATATAGGTATATTTTTATAGTATCTAGTAAATTATTAAATAACTCGATTTCGGTTACTATTTTTATAGTACTAGTAGCATGTATTCCTACATGATATATAAATGGTAACCAGAAATTGTACACTCCCCTTATTTGATTATTTTAAATTTTTTAGACATTTTTTGATATTTTTTTGAATTAATTTTGGTTACAAATAGGATTAGAAATGTCTATTAGAAAAAAAAATAACAGATTCAATATCTCGCGAGAATTTGCAATTCTTGCGAGAAATTAAAATCCTATAAAACCCGACCTCTGCTTTGAAACAGAACCGAAATCCTTCCCCTTTTAAATCCGTTCAATCCCGAAATTTTCTCAGATCTCCATTACAACTCATAAAATCTTTTCCTTAGATTAATACTTATCTAGTATCAATCGAATCCCGATCAAATTCATGCTGGGATTTATCGAAAATTTGATCTTTAAAGCCCACATATAAAAACCGAGCAAAAACGATGGGTTCTCATAAAAAGTGCTGTCGAAGTTTCCTCCCCATCCCGAACGACGACCCCAGCACGACCCCCACGCTCAGGCGAACCACCCTGATCGCCTGCACTGAGTCGATAGTCACCGCACCGACGGGGCACAGCCCAACCCGACGAGAACAGGGGCCGCCTGTTCAGACACCCGACTGCGAGGTACCCATCTTGTCATCCAAATTTCTCCGCCCACGCTTCATCATTTTTAGTTTCGTAAAGTGATTTGGAAAGCCTACTTAACCCTCTAGAATATCCATCAGGTGGTTTGAATCAAATCGAAACCAATTTGATAGAAAACGAATAAAGCAATCGAGAAAACAATTTGTTCAAAACAGAAAAATTTCAGAGTTGAACCATTGATTTGAAGGCCAGGTTTTGGTCAGGATATTATAAAGTTTCAAAATCTATTTAAACAAAGTTTGAGTTAACCTATAGGACTAGAAAAGCCATTTTACAGAAGTCGATTTCGACAACTGTGCACCGAGAAATCGTTTTTCCAAGTTTAGGAAAAACTTAGTTTTCAAACCATAAAATTTCGTAAAAACCAACCGATACGGCATGCGCCCCGACAAACCGGGCGACGTGGTCGTGCGCTATATGCATCGAAAGGCGCGTATGGACGTTGCCTACGTGTGGGAACTGACGGAACTCAGTTTCGTCGTGTGTACGCGACGAAATCAGTCCGTATCCGTCAAGATACCCCCGTATCGACGTTTTGCAAACTTGACCATAACTTCGTGCACGTTCGTCGGATCGACGCAAAACTTGCGCCAGCAGGACCGTATCATTTTTCTGGTCCTGTATGCCAAGTTTGGTCCGATTCTGAGAAGGTTGATTGGAACGCCAAATTGGCGGGCCCACAACCCGACCCAACGGGCGATTTTGTGCACGGCTCATCAGAATCCAAAATTGGACATACCGTTGGCTTCGTCTCCTCAAACCAGATCCGTAGACATGTAGTTTGACGACTTTAGAGACCGTAGACATTGGCACACGTTTCGGTGCAAGACGGGTCCAACGGCGGACATCGTTTTGACCCGAAATTACGATTTTACCCCTGTTCCAGAATTTGACTTTTGGACAGGCGTTTCCTAGGCATATATTTTATTCTAAACTCATTCGTGATATTTATTTCAGCATCCGGAGCTTCTTGTGGATTTTGACTTTTGTGTTGACGATTCTGATTGTTGGATTTTGCTGCTTCTCGCTCCACCCTCAGGCAAGATACCTTGCTTTATTTACTGTTTATAATTAGATGCACCTTTATTTATTTACTGCATATTTATTATCTGTTTTCAGTTGGATCCATGATTTGTTTTTCATAGTTTCTTGTTTACTTTCAGTATTTCTCTTTCTTGTCTTTTAAAATGCATGTGGACCTAGTCTTAGTGGAATACCTTTTGTTAGTGAACCTTGGGAGGGTGAAGATAGTTTGATGTATGGGCTACCCAAAAACAAAGGCCGTAGTAACTGCGTACTACGGTAGTCGAGTCGCGAGGGTCACTAGCCTCGAGCTATGTGGACTGATGGGTCACGTGGGCCGCTAGCCTCGAGTTATGCCGGCTGATAGTATTGGTACTTGACGTATGCGTGTTGTGAGTTATTACCTCGTCCTAGGGGAGTCAGTCTTCACCTGCCCATACATCGATGTCTTCTAAATTGTCTACTAGAAAGGATAGGAAACCTTAGCAAATTTTATGTTCCAATCATGGCATGGAAAAATATCACATCGCGGAGTAGTAGGTTAGCCCTTGTCCTTGTTTGGTTGTAGGGGTAGCCTACTGTTTCGATGATGGGATATTGAGCCTTGTTATGGTTTGGACACTTTTACTTTATCTTTATTTTATGGTGCCTTTATATTCAGTTCATATGGCATGTTCTTCCTGTATCTTGTTACGTCCCTCTGAGGACCTGGTGATCTCTCCAGGTATAGATGATTTCCCGCAGGAGTATGGCTCGACACTGGATCCTTCCTACCTTGATGACGAGGCGTCTCCCGCTGATATCTAGATTCATGTTGTTCTTTGAGACTCATAGTGGATATCTACTCTAGTTGAGATTATTTTTGTAGCTGTTTGGTGTGGGCATGTCCACCCGGCTATCTTTTGACTCATTCATTTATTCTATTTGGACTACTTATACCTTCTGTGTGTGATGTGGATGAGATATAGCTTTATGATTTACTGGCCTGCAATTTCAATTATTACAGCTTATGTATATATACGAAGATTCCATATATTGGAGTATTCTTCGTATATATGTGCAGCTGGCATGCTACGTTCCTAGTCCTAAGTATTTTGGGACTAGGGCGTTACATGTTTTTGTGGTGGCCCATGCAGGTCAGAAAATATTGTTGGGATACATGACTGTGCCCAACAAGCCTGCATATAGGAATAGGAATAGTATCTCATCCATGATTATTGCCTCCTTTGACCTCCAAACTTTTCGAACACTCCTTGATTACCTGTACTGCCTCATATCTGACCCTCCATACTATTAGACAAAGTCATGCTTGGTAGAGGTTAGGACGATGACTCGTACTAGGTAGACATGTTCCATCATTTCTACATTACTAGTCTAACTTGTATAAGTTGGGTAGAATGCCTCAATACATAACACTTCCCTGACCATCACCATTGCCTCAGACCGGAAGACAGTAGGACGACTGTATAGGCACGAACCCCGAACAAAACTTCGAATTCTTAAAGGACTGCATTTTTATATTTACTATCATCATTATCTCACGAACTTATGTTCTACCATCTTGACCAATGCTGCTATCATAGCCTAGATTTGCAAGCTTATTCATTTTCGAGCTTGTTTATGACATATATGTTATTGGAGGTACCCCACTAACATATTGTCTATCAGAACCGGTGCATGATGGTCTGATCAACCTAGTGTACTTGGTTCGCTCTTTATAATTTTTGTATAGAATGAGATATAATCAACTAGCTCCCCAATATCTCAACTGCAACTATGTTGGCAATTCTCTTTCAACTGCTTGACCTATAACTGGTTCGAATCTATTCTAACATTATTCTATTTTCGTGCCAGAAGGATGAACCTTCGAAGCGGACACGTTCCTACCTCGACGGTCGCGTCTAGTGATGCAGCCACTCAGGAGAGGGAGGTCCTACCAATGACCCCGACGACCCCGTATCAGCCAGGACAGTCGCAGGCCACCATGACCCCATCGATGGTACAACAGGGAACTCAAGTGCCACTAGTCATCCAGACAGGACAGACTACCGAGGCACCAACCGAGGAGAATGTACCACCACCTCCACCACCATTCATTCAACTGCATCCAGCTCAGTGCGGACCACAGATGCCTTCACCACCAGAGGATGGAAACCCTACTACACAGTTCATGTATGCCATGATACATACTCAGTGGCAACAAGCTGAACTGATGAGGCAGAGCATGACGGAAGCACTAACTAGGCCCCCACCTCCACCTCCGACACCGGTACCAGCACCAGCTCTACATCCATATGAGGGCTCTATCAATGACTTCATGGATATGAATCCCAAGCCCTTCAGAGGTACCGAGGAACCCCTAGAGGTCACTGCATGGCTTATCAGCACGGAGAAGCTACTGAGGGCGTCCCAGTTGCCAACAAATGATTGGATGATAGCAGTAGACTTGCTTTTGGAAGACAATGCCCATCATTGGTGGGAAGCCGAAGGAAGACGCTTGGGAGCCAATCAGACCTGGGAAGAATTCTACAAACTCTTCAATGAGAGGTTCTTTCCTACTCATGTACGCGATGCCCTCTATGATCAGTTCCTACACCTCAAGCAAGGGAACATGACCGTTGATGAGTACGATGCAGAATTCAGTCGACTGAGCAGATTCGGTGAGACACTGATTCCTACTGAGCAGGAAAAGGCTAAGAGATTCCACCAAGGATTGACACCAGAGCTCAAGAAGCATACTACAGTGCAGTCTAGGGTTTCTCATGCTGCAGTGTTAGAAGAAGCTAGAAGCCAGGAACTCCTTGACAAGGAAATACAACAGGCTCAGAGATGCCATATTCCAGCAACTGGGCCAAGTAACCTTATCCATGGTGGACCAATCAGACATTCTATGACACAACCACCACCAAGAGCATCACCTTATCCAATTGATGAGCTTCTTACAGGTCGTTTCTGTCATAGGAAAGGTCATGTCATGAAGGATTGTCGTCGCAGATTAGGACAATGCATGATTTGTGGCTCCAATCATCACAAGGCCCGAGACTGTACAGAACAACTAAAGGCAGCACAACAGCGGATGCAAGGACCCGTAGCACCAGGACCAATAGCAGAGCCCAGTCAACTATAATATGGAGGTTATCCTAGAGGATCACACTTAGCTGACCAATCTATACAAGTTAGGCAGGATGGACAAGAGGCAAATGGACAAAGGTATGGACAAGCATTTAGCATGGCCATGATAGAAACCCATCCTGAGGTGGAAGATTAAGCAGGTATTACTCTAGATACACCATTTATTTGTTTTAGACAGGGCTTAGCATTAGAACAACACATTCATTAGCTTGGTCAACATGCATAGCATAATACTTGTCTTAATATGAATTACTAGTTACCAGCGATTAGGCATCTGCAGTACCTTCGACACCATTAGAAGTCTATTGACTATAAGTCTAGCAATCTTATTACAGAGTCTTATGACTTAGTAATTAGAGATCCTTGCATGATGTACCTTATAATTTGTTACCCCATTAGTAATCATCTTGTGCTATAGAAGAGTGAATCATCCAACGCCCTCGGTACATGTGTCATCCTGGCAACCCTCACTAACGCGGAAGCGTAAAGATGACATGGGTAATTATTTCACTATTGTCTGAAATTCGAAGAACAATCTCTGACTTGACACAGTTCCTCCAACCGAGCAAATAACCTAGTAGTTCACAATGTAAACTTCTATCCGCAACACTATACTCACATTGTGACTTTAAAATTTGAAGCACAACACTAACCATTTTCTTCCAACAAATTCCACCCTCATGAACTAGACAAGCCACTCTACACCAATGGCATACCTGTCCCACACAAACACACCATCATGTGCTCCGTTTTGATTACACCTCGTGCACGACTTATTAACCCTTAGAACAACCACGAATGAAATTCTCATCCCACTTGATTTTTATCATGCAAGACCAAACCAATCCCTCAAGCAACTAGATACCCATGCTCCATTATAAGAATAAGAATACCTTATCTGGTAGAAAATAGCGTCAGTCCAAATTTTATTACGGCTATCTCCATCTTCTTTACAGAGACCAAGTTACGAAATGACTAACTGCTCTCCCTTAGTTTCCAGCCTCACTATATTCTTCCATGAAGATTTATTGTTATATTTTTATATTAAGTTTTATTTTAATTTTGAGGACGAAATTCTTATAAGTTGGGTAGGATGTAAAACCCATGATTATTTATTGATGTTTATTTTAAATATTTGTTTAGTATTTTGCCTTGTAAATAATTCTAGGATTTCTGGTGATATCAAAAATCTATATATATGGGTATAGCAAGTAACCTCTACTTTTTATATATGTTAATTATTATTTTTGGTGCAAGGTATTACTAAATGCCTTAGAATATATTTTGTGATATCAAGATTTTAGTAATTATATATAGGTATATTTTTATAGTATCTAGTAAATTATTAAATAACTCGATTTCGGTTACTATTTTTATAGTACTAGTAGCGTGTATTCCTACATGATATATAAATGGTAACCAGAAATTGTACACTCCCCTTATTTGATTATTTTAAATTTTTTAGACATGTTTTTGATATTTTTTTGAATTAATTTTGGTTACAAATAGGATTAGAAATGTCTATTAGAAAAAAAAATAACAGATTCAATATCTCGCGAGAATTTGCAATTCTCGCGAGAAATTAAAATCCTATAAAACCCGACCTCTGCTTTGAAACTGAATCGAAATCCTTCCCCTTTTAAATCCGTTCAATCCCGAAATTTTCTCAGATCTCCATTACAACTCATAAAATCTTTTCCTTAGATTAATACTTATCTAGTATCAATCGAATCCCGATCAAACTCATGCTGGGATTTATCGAAAATTTGATCTTTAAAGCCCACATATAAAAACCGAGCAAAAACGATGGGTTCTCATAAAAAGTGCTGTCGAAGTTTCCTCCCCATCCCGAACGATGACCCCAGCACGACCCCCACGCTCAGGCGAACCACCCTGATCGCCTGCACTGAGTCGATAGCCGCCGCACCGACGGGGCACAGCCCAACCCGACGAGAACAGGGGCCCCCTGTTCAGACACCCGACTGCGAGGTACCCATCTTGTCATCCAAATTTCTCCGCCCACGCTTCATCGTTTTTAGTTTCGTAAAGTGATTTGGAAAGCCTACTTAACCCTCTAGAATATCCATCAGGTGGTTTGAATCAAATCGAAACCAATTTGATAGAAAACGAATAAAGCAATCAAGAAAAAAATTTGTTCAAAACAGAAAAATTTCAAAGTTGAACCATTGATTTGAAGGCCAGGTTTTGGTCAGGATATTATAAAGTTTCAAAATCTATTTAAACAAAGTTTGAGTTAACCTATAGGACTAGAAAAGCCATTTTACAGAAGTCGATTTCGACAACTGTGTACCGAGAAATCATTTTCCCAAGTTTAGGAAAAACTTAGTTTTCAAACCATAAAATTTCGTAAAAACCAACCGATATGGCATGCGCCCCGACAAACCGGGCGACGTGGTCGCGCGCTATATGCATCGAAAGACGCATATGGACGTTACCGACGTGTGGGAACTGACGGAACTCAGTTTCGTCGTGTGTACGCGACGAAATCAGTCCGTATCCGTCAAGATACCCCCGTATCGACATTTTGCAAATTTGGCCATAACTTCGTGCACGTTCGTCAGATCGACGCAAAACTTGCGCCAGCAGGACCGTATCATTTTTTTGGTCCTGTATGCCAAGTTTGGTCCGATTCTGAGAAGGTTGATTGGAACGCCAAATTGGCGGGCCCACAACCCGACCCAACGGGTGATTTTGTGCACGGCTCATCGGAATCCAAAATTGGACATACCGTTGGGTTCGTCTCCTCAAACCAGATCCGTAGACATGTAGTTTGACGACTTTAGAGACCGTAGACATTGACACGCATTTCTGTGCAAGACGGGTCCAACGGCGGACATTGTTTTGACCCGAAATTACGATTTTGCCCCTGTTCCAGAATTTGACTTTTGGACAGGCGTTTCCTAGACATATCTTTTATTCCAAACTCGTTCGTGATATTTATTTCAGCATCCGGAGCTTCTTGTGGATTTTGACTTTCGTGTTGACGATTCTGATTGTTGGATTTTGCTGCTTCTCGCTCCACCCTCAGGCAAGATACCTTGCTTTATTTACTGTTTATAATTAGATGCACCTTTATTTATTTACTGCATATTTATTATCTGTTTTCAGTTGGATCCATGATTTATTTTTCATAGTTTCTTGTTTACTTTCAGTATTTCTCTTTCTTGTCTTTTAAAATGCATGTGGACCTAGTCTTAGTGGATTACCTTTTGTTAGTGAACCTTGGGAGGGTGAAAATAGTTTGATGTATGGGCTACCCAAAAACAAAGGCCGTAGTAACTGCGTACTACGGTAGTCGAGTCGCGAGGGTCACTAGCCTCGAGCTATGTGGACTGATGGGTCACGTGGGTCGCTAGCCTCGAGTTATGCCGGCTGATAGTATTGGTACTTGACGTGTGCGTGTCGTGAGTTATTACCTCGTCCTGGGGGAGTCAGCCTTCACCTGCCCATACATCGATATGTCTTCTAAATTGTCTACTAGAAAGGATAGGAAACCTTAGCAAATTTTATGTTCCAATCATGGCATGGAAAAATATCACATCGCGGAGTAGTAGGTTACCCCTTGTCCTTGTTTGGTTGTAGGGGTAGCCTACTGTTTCGATGATGGGATATTGAGCCTTGTTATGGTTTGGACACTTTTACTTTATCTTTATTTTATGGTGCCTTTATATTCAGTTCATATGGCATGTTCTTCCTGTATCTTGTTACGTCCCTCTGAGGACCTGGTGATCTCTCCAGGTATAGATGATTTTCCGCAGGAGTATGGCTCGACACTGGATCCTTCCTACCTTGATGACGAGGCATCTCCCGCTGATATCTAGATTCATGTTGTTCTTTGAGACTCATAGTGGATATCTACTCTAGTTGAGATTATTTTTGTAGCTGTTTGGTGTGGGCATGTCCACCCGGCTATCTTTTGACTCATTCATTTATTCTATTTGGACTACTTATACCTTCTGTGTGTGATGTGGATGAGATATAGCTTTATGATTTACTGGCCTGCAATTTCAATTATTACAGCTTATGTATATATATACGAAGATTCCATATATTGGAGTATTCTTCGTATATATGTGCAGCTGGCATGCTACGTTCCAAGTCCTAAGTATTTTGGGACTGGGGCGTTACAGAAACTTCCTAGTAGACTTGGATGTGGTACCTAGTTTGCCTAAGACTATTATACTTTATTTTGATAATAGTGGTACAGTTGCAAACTCGAAGGAACCACGAGCCCATAAGATAAGTAAACACATTGAGCGCAAGTACCACCAGATACGAGATATCGTTAAAAAAAGGAGATATTTCTATGACCAAGATAGCATCAGCAAACAATCTAGCTGATCCCTTTACAAAGGGCTTACCGGCTAAGGCTTTTAATAGTCATGTTGAGGAAATGCGAGTCAGATACATGGTCGTGGCTTTAAGTATAAGTGGAAGATTTGTAACAGTATACTAAAAAGTAATGCTTTGAGTATAAGTGGAAGATTGTTAGGAATTATATACTAAAAGCATCACTTTTGTATTAACTATATTTTTCTAATATTTTTTAATGAGAATCATATGGGCAAATATTGGCATTTTATATTTGTTATATGTTAATGCAAGTGTCTGATATTCTACATTGTAGATAATATGGTGTTTGGTGGCACACAGAAGATTATATTATCAATCCATTCTAGAATATATAAATGGTTCACAACCTAGATAGATTTGGACAAACCATTGATAAGGTTATAGTGTAATCTGGCATTAGTCTATCTATCTTGATTATAGGTTTATACCAGTGCACTCTGTGTGTATTGGACATGACCACTTGAGGTTGTTCTCTTTGTACTGACTACATAAGAAAACAAATACCTCAGTTATTATGGATGATTGTGCTCTTAATCCGGATATAATAACAGACATGTATATGTAGTGTGCATTACTTTGATTCATAAAAGAGTGAGATTCATAATGAGTCAATAACCTCTATGAATTGGATAATGGCATTATGTGTATAATGGGCTGCTGATTATAAAAGAAATCAATGTCCCGATGTATCGGATTGATGATGTCCCCTTAAGGAACTCATAAGGATTGTCATGTAAACCATGTAGGTGGATTATATCCAATGTGACAAATAAAGTTGAGTGGTACTACTTAAGGATAAAAAATGTCGATCAATGTAGTTGTCAGTAACTTATTTTGATTGACGGACATTCGTTATCTTACCATGGGGAGACAAACAAGCAAATAATAAGAAGGAGCCCATAAACGTGATTTAGGATTAGAAAGGTAGTGCAACAATAGCTCTTTAGTGGATCGAGCTATTGTTAACAGGCATGGGTTGTGTGTTTGGGCTGAACACGGGATACCTAGACCCATTAGGAGACCTAAACCTAACTTCTCCTCATGGTCCCTGTCGTAGCCTATATATACCATTTATTCTCTGGCCGTCAGATGTATCCTAAGAAGAGCATCTTTCTCTAATTCGTTCATAACGAGAGGAGAGAAAGGGAGGACAGCCAAAGAAAGAAAAGGTTAGGAGATCGTCGCCCATACGACGTCCGACCTGAGGAAGGAATACGTGCAGAAGATCTTGGGGTCACTGACTACTCGAGGTTGCTGAAAATTGTCGTCTTCTTCTCATCGCAGGTATAATTCGTAAACCCTAGTTTCCGCCTATGAAGGGTTAGAACACATTTTAAATTTGTTAACTTTTGATCGATCAATACGCACAACAATTCGTGGTCCTGGGAATCCTCAGTTCCATCAGTTTATTCCTTGTTTTCCAATTCATTTTTCCTTACAATAATTTCATTATTGTTCTTTCCACTTTCATGTACTTCTTTTTTCAAATTACATCAATAAAGCAAAAATCCCTAGTTCACTCCTCCATTCGGAGACTCCATTATCTTCTTGTTCTTCTCAGAGTATTGAATTGAGTCATATTTCAATGGAAAGTTACTCCAGAGCTGCGACTATGGCGAGTCAGTTGGGACGGGGTCCTAACACTCGTAATATAGAGAGAGATTTTGTCAAGTTTTGTGGTTTCTTATATCTCAACCTACCCTCATAAACCAATAGATGGGAATTCAAGAACGGTCATCGATCATAAAATAAATCACAATTACATGCTATGAACATGCATGGTATGTTTGACCAAGTAAATTACGACACTCTTATGTGCAAGTTGTAATAAGTTAAGGTGTTCATTCGAGATGGGTGTATTCGGTACCACAAAAAATTAGATTATTTTTTTTAGTTATGATAGGAGTTTAAAAAAAAATTGTATACTACTGTTGGTAATTTTGTCTTTAGATTAGGAAAGTTAGTCTCATATTAACTACACCATTTGGTGAGTATCTGAATATAATGCTTTGCTTGTATTGAGGTGTGCAAAAGGGTGTAGTGGGACACATATGGGTGCCATGTGGGGGTGTATTTCTGGAGAAAAAATGATTAACTCCTCAAAGAAAGTATTTATTGCCACACTCATGAAAATTTTCCTTAGGAGCTAAGCCCCAAACGACTCGGACTCAAGGACCCAAAGTGGCGCTTTGTTGGCGCACTTTCCACGTCAGCATCGTCGCATGGCGTTTGTGCGCATTTATTGTGCTCGTGCGCTCGTTTCATGCGTGAGTCGCATGCGTGGGCGCATGTGCTAGTTTATGCGCGCATGTGTGAAGGTATGCGCGGGCTAGGCTAGGCTATGCATGTATGCGTCGCTGTAAGGTTGTGCGCATGCGCACATGGATTGAATTTAATTCGTTCTTATATTTACGGAATCAGTTAGCGACCATGATTAGGGTTAGGGTTTCCACCCATCTTTATAAATACCCTCTTCGTGCTCCTTTGAGAACTTACTTCAAAATTAAGAGACGAAGAGAGGTTTGATGCTGCCGCCATTGGAGTCCAGAGGAGTTCGTGCGAGTCAAGAAAGGAGGTGACAGCGAGCGTTCCAAAAGTTCTGAAAGAACTTGCTAGTTCTTGAGAGCAGATCGCATGGGGATGAATCTTGCTTTGAGAAACGGTGATCTTTATCACCCAGCAAGAGTCTTTTTCTTCTTCTACTAGTCTTCTACAAATTGTAATATGTTATGTCTGTTTGCAACTGTTATTGTAAGAAAGAACGAGAATTCTGTTCTGTCAGTTTGTAACAGAAAATAGTAAGTTGTAACCTGAATTTTATAGTGAACATTGTTAAATTCGAGTTCAGAGTTCTTCAAGAGAAGCAAACTTGTTTGCGTGAAATCTCTCTCATCATGTTACAACTTCTAATTGAGAACAGAGAAACAAACATATTTGTGTGAGATCTTTGTTTATGACGGTTTTTCCATCTAGATATGTCTCGGAACTAACAATCTCAAAACAAGACTTAGATCCGATGGAGAACAACCGTGCAAACCTTCTTGATACAAGTTTTAACAAAATTGAGAAGTTTGACACGGAGCATTACAACATCTAGAAGAGAAAGGTTATCCTTAATCTTTAACTCGTAATGTGGACTACGTCTTGACAGATCCGAAGCTTGTTATTCCAGAGGGTGAAAATACTAGAAGGGTCGTTGAGGCTACCGCTTTGCAGACGAAGTGGAGGAGAGACAATAACCTTTACAAGTTGTTGATACTGAACTCTATGTTGGATTCTCTAGCGGAATCATATAGCAAGATGGTCCAGGCAAAGGATGTCTAGGAGTATTTGGAGAAGCTCTACAAGTCTGATGAGAACAAAAACAAGATCCATGTGACTGAAAAGTGTGGAAGATGTGATTTGAGGATGACAAGACGATGTTGCCTCAAGTCAAGAAATTTTTCAAGTTACGTCAAAAACTTGAGGATGATGGCATGCCCCTGGTCGATGCTTTCATTGTCAGGGGTATTGTTGCCAAGCTCCCTCCTGGGTGGAGCAACTTCATTACGGACATGCACCGTAAGAAGATGGAGGTAGATCTTAAGTGCCTCATATACTGGATCCATATTGAAGATGAGTTGAAGGATCAACTGAAAGTGGACAAGTTGTCCAAACAGATGGCCAAGGCCAACTTAGTGCAAGTTGGACAGTCCAAGGGGAAGCAAAAGGCTTCTCACAACAGGAAGAAAGACTTCAACCATCTGAATTTGAAGTCGACTTCATTCAAACCAAAGCCTAAGGGTGATGGGTTTTATTTTAACTGTGGCAAGAAGGGCCACTTCCGGAAAGACTACAGATCCAAGCACAAACCGAAAGAGAAATGTGAGGCTAACTTAGTTGCCATGATTGCACAGGTTGTCTCAACTGGTGTTGACAATGACTGGTGGGTGGACACTAGTGTATCCTACCATATTTGCTCCAAGAGGGTATTGTTCACCACATACAACCCCACATTTGAGAAGGTTATAGTGGCGAACAAGGCACAAACTAAAGTAATTGGGATCGGGACGCTGGTACTGGATCTGACTTCAGAGAAGTCGCTCATGCTTCAGAATGTGAAGCACGTACCGGTGATAGCCAAGAACCTGGTATTAGGAAGTTTGCTCTGTAACACAGGCTTGAGGATGGACATTAACGCTGGTCAAATGGTTATGTCATATAAAGGAACATACTTTAGAAAAGCTTTTTGTACCAAAGGGATGTTCAAACTTCAACTTGTAACTCTGATTGATAATGTTAATGCAACCTCTTCTTCTGGTTTTTCTCTTGAGTTGTGGCATAACAAATAGGACATGTCCATTATAAAGGAATCAACAAGATATCCAGTATAGGGCTCATCTCCAAATGTGGAGGTAAGGAGGTGCAGAAGTGTGAAGTATGTGCACAGACAAATATCGCAAGAAAATTGCTCAAACGGGTAAATCGAAGCACATATCTTCTGGAGTTGGTGCACTCAAGTATTTGTGACTTAAAATAGTTCTCCACAAAGGCCGAGATGAATTACTTTATTACTTTCATCGACGACTTCTCGAAGTACGCGTTCGTCTATCTGCTCAAGTCAAAAGATGAAGCGTTCGAGAAGTTTAACGACTTCAAGGCTGAAGCTGAGTGTCAAACTTGACAACAACTCAAGAGGCTCAGAAGTGATCGAGGCGGAGAGTATATGTCTCTTGAATTTGCATGATTCTGCAGAGAATATGGAATTGTTAATAAGAGAACTGCTCCGTATTCTCCTCAATCAAATGGTGTTGCAGAAAGGAATAACAGAACGTTGACAGAGATGATGAACTCAATGATGTTGACTGCGGGTCTTCTAAATTACTTCTAGGAAGAAGCTGCGCTTACAGCTACTTTCATTCTGAATAGAGTGTCGTACGCAACTTCCGATGCCACTCCTCATCAACTCTGGTTCAAAGTCAGACCCAACTTGAATGTCATTCAAGTGTAGGGGTGTATGGCATATGTGAAGCTTCCGAACTTAAATACTTAGAAGCTGGGTACGAGGATTACAAAGACTATATGCATGGGCTATGCTGAGAAGAGTGATGCTCGAAGGTTTCTTGACATTGAATCAAATTATACCATTGAATCTTGCGACAACAGAATTCTTTGAAAATAAATTTGCAAGGCACAAGGATATTGTTCTTGCTGACGTTCCGAAGAATAGTATGGGTGCACAGAAGGCTGAAGCTTCCAATAAATATGTAGTCCAAGAAAACATTATTGCAGAAATAATGTTTGAACCAGAACTCACAGAGCATATGTATAAGCGAGTAAGGAGACAGAAGGACTTCGAAGATGATTTTGTCACCTATCATGTGGAAGCAGATCCGCTTACCTAGGCGATGAAGACCAGAGATGTTGTTTTCTAGAATGAGGCTATTAATGATGAGTATGACTCAATAAGCTCCAACAACACTTGGGTGTTGGTGGATCTACCTAAAGGAGCAAAATCAATCGGATGTAAATGGATCTTCAAGAAGAAGAAGAAGGCCGATGAAACTGTTGATAAGTTCAAGGCAAGGCTGGTAACCAAGGGGTTTTCTCAAAAGTAGGGGATTAATTATTTTGATAAATATGCTCCAGTAACGTAGATGACGACCACCAGAATGTTGATTGCTCTCAGTGCAATTCATAAGCTAGTTACTCATTAGATGGATGTTAAAACAAAATTCTGGAAAAGAGAGTTGTTTGAAGAGATTTAGATGCAACGATCAGAAGGATTTGTCCAAAAGGACCTTGAAGACAAAGTCTATAAGTTGGTGAAATCATTATATGGTCTGAAGCAATCTTCCAAGATGTACCATAAGAAGTTTGATAAAGTCATAAGATTAAACAAATATAAGGTCAGCGAGACGGACAAGTGCATATACATAGAGTTCGCTGATGGAAGAGAAGTTGTCATTTGTCTGTACGTGGATGACATGTTGATCTTGGGTATATATTTAGCATGTGTCACTGCGACAAAGAAGTTCCTCTTATCTAAGTTCAGCAAGAAGGACTTAGGGAAAGTTGATGTTATCCTATGGATAAAGATCATTCGAACGGACATGGGAGTGGCGCTGTCACAATCTCATGTCATGGAGAAAATGCTCACACACTATGGGTATCAGATCTTCCAGAGATTGGTACTCCATATAGGTGTGACAAGAAGCTGAAGGCAGCTGGAGTACTCAAGCGTCATCGAAAGTTTGATGTATGCGACAACTGCCACAATGCCTGAAATAGATTTCGTAGTGGGAATCTGAGTCGGTTCACGAGTAATCCAGGTGTGGAGCACTAGAAAGCTGTGAAGGGAGTGATGAGATATCTCATGAGGACTCAGAAGTATGTATTGTACTACAATGGTTATTCAAGAGTAGTAGAAGGCTTCAGTGATGCAAGCTGGTGCTCAGAAGTATAGAGCGACAGGTCCATAAGAGGATACGTCTTCTCTATAGATGGAGCTGCTATATCGTTGAAGTCGAAGAAACAGACAATGCTCTCTCATTCCTCTATGGAATTTGAGTTCTATATACTGGCGGCTACAGTGGATGAAGCAGAATAGCTTCAGGAGCTCGTATATGATCGTCCATTAGTTTGTGTGCAGATTCTGGAGGTACCAATATACTGCGACAACCAGACGACTGCAACGGTGGTATCGAATGATCTCTTCAATGGTAAGAAAAGGATTGTGTGGCTGAGGCACATGGCGGTGAATGATCTTATCAAAAGTGGAGTCATTGTCATGATTGATGTTCAGAGTCAGAAAAAATATGGTGGATCTGTTCACCAAAGGTCTCAAGTGCCCGTTGGTCGAGAACACAGCAACAAAAATGGGCTTGAAGGCATTCTCATATTGTGTCTTTGTAATTATACTATAAAGTTTTATGCTATTAGTTCAAAGAGAAATCTAATATGTATCTAGCTTTTGGTTCAAAGAATGATCATTGACAGGAAGAATATCAGGGACAGTGGGTAGTCCTTTGGGACATTGAAGGGTTACGAACCCAGAATCATTGTTGTCTACTATTTGTTCTTTGTGTAGAACAAATCATGTGGGAGGCTGGCTTAAACGCCTTAATGGGTTCTCGGACATTTTGAATGTTCCGCGTGCTTTACAGGAAGCACGGGTAGCGCAGCACTACAAAAGAGTGTTGTGCTTCATGCTACAATGGGGTGACGCCACATGAGGTACCGCGAGAGGGTAAAAGCTCGGCTTCGGGCCATGTCACAGCGGCATAGCACCTCACAGACATGTAGCCTAATGTTATAGAATGAAGAGTGGTAGACAACACTACAAAGAGGTCGGTGACCTCATATTACAATGGTGTGATACCACCAAGAGGTACCTCGAGAGGGTAAAGCGTCGACAATGTGAGCCATGTCACAGCGAAGTAACATCGCAAGGAAGCACAAGGCTTCATGCTGGATAGTATGGCATTACAAAGAGACTGGTGTCCTCACATTACAATGGTATGACACCACAATGAGGTGTAGCCTCGGCTTTGGGCCATGGCGTAGCGACATAGCACCACAAGGAAGCGCAAGGCTTCATACTAGGTGTCACACCCCAGAACCAGAATACTGGAGAGCGGAGGGACAGACACAGCCAGCTACGTATATAGAAGTGTAATCCACCTCGATATACGGTCACGGCTGTCTAGATGTATGAGGGTTTATCTACAAGCCATCAGTCTCTTATAGTTAAGAACAAGCCTAGTGTCTCAATCTCAAGCAAGTAATAATAGTTACAAGATGTTAGATCATCAGATATTCAATAGTAAGGCATCACATACATTTCATATACAGATGATCATGAAGCTAGTCGTACAAAATACGAGGACTAGCAAAAGTTTCAGTCATATATGATCAACCCTTGGATTTGTCAATTATGTTACAGCCCTTAGGCAGACAAGAAATATAAGTATTCAACACGAGCTAACACTTGCTCGGCGGCTAAACGCCTCAAAAGAATAATTTACAATAGAATGGGAGGGCAAAATGAAACCCACTCGTTGCCAGGGTTACATCTAGTGTTAACCATCTGGCTGGAAGGCTGGGAGATCCTCGGGTGCTACTCCGAAATCTGGCCATACAAAACCAGCTGGGTCAGACCCCAAAAAGAGCAAGTGCCACAAGGGAGGCTTCACTTAAGAACTAAAACCAGCGTGTCATAACATAAACAAGAATAATAATAATAAAACATGAAATGTAAATAAGGCAACAAATGACGAGAGGACGAGGAACTATTCCGGAAACCAGGTTACAATCCTTAAACCAAAAAGGACCGGAATTGTAACCCTTCGCCTGAACAAAACCGGGTCTCTAGCCATTTATTGCTAAGAGTAAAGCGTAAGCAAGCATGTCCTGAGATAGCCATGTACTGGATCTAGACAAGACTAGACAGGATTGGACTCCATCCAACATTCACGGCCAAGTAAAGAGTACGGTTTGATACTTTAACTAACTAGGGTTATCACAAGCCTAGTTACTGGCAAGATGCACTGAGATGTTCCGGCAGTCACAAGCCCTGCAGCTATCCAGGTTATCCAGGCGAGGTTCATGCAAGAGTTATCAAGAATTATTAGGTGACTTTGAGTGCAACACATGACAGTGTGCATATTACTTGTTTCAAGAAGTGCCCCACATGACAGTGGGCTGGAAATGTGCCCTACTCGTCGGTAGGCTACAAGTCCATCAGGTGTGACCGGAATAACGGGATCGCCTATAACTGGAAATATCTATCTATATGAGCTACTTTGATCAATCTAGTAATTAACCTAGTCAGATTCAGAATGAATCCCTGACCATGGTAACCAGGGATGCAAGTCCTAGACATGATGCGAGACAAAACCGGTAGCTTATACAAGAACAATGAAGAACAATCACCCACGGTGTTGCCACATCCATTTTTCTAGTTTAAGGGTATTTTGGGAGTATAAATTTTTTTGATTACTTTAATATATTATATTATTAGTATTGTGATTTTTGGCCTTTTGATAGTATAGCCATGGTGCAACCTAGCCTAGTGTCTCACAATGACTTAGTGACTTAGTTAGCATGATTAGTTAGTGTTAGTAATCCTATTCTATTTAGTTTCAAGTTAGAAGTTAATTAGAAATCATTAGTTAACATTAAGTTAGAACCCCTTAATTATTAATTCATTTTAACCTATAGAGAGAAGCCCAAGCCCATTGATTATGAAACCCTAGCCCAATCCCATAGGTGGTCGGCCAAGTAAGGTCCCACAGCCCTATTTAATATATCTTAATGAGACTTGCATCTCTTTTTCCATTCCTTCTCATTCTGGCAAAATCCTATATATGTATCTTTCCTATTCTCTTTATTTCTCTTCTTTTTTAACCCTAGTCTTTTGCATTGGGTTCTGATTTATGTTTGTGGACTGTTGGTGGCTAGCAATCTCAGTTTTGGAGAGCGTGGGATCATTCAAGTTGCAGAAGGATCTTCACTTTTGGAGCTTTTTATAGGGAATTCACCCTCAATAGGTAATCTCTTCAAATCCCTTCAAATCCATGAATTCTTTCCATAGATGCATCCATCTAGGTGTCCCCTAGCTGTAGGATGAGTTTTGTAGGAATTGGTATTGGTTTAGTGTCCATATCGGATACGTATCAGTGCTTATGCATTGGTGTTTGATGAAATGTCCAAAAGGAATTTTTATTGCTGTTTTTCAAATCTTTTTGAACAGAAATGTAGATCTATATGTTACTTATGGATTTGTGTCGCACTGAAGTGAAATTTGTGATGTGTTCGTGTCCAAATTGGGCACGAACTCGCTCGCACACGAGCTGTGCCTATGTCCTCCTGCTCGGGCACTGTAGCGGACACGATAGGACACTTCGTGACCCCAAACTTGGTGGACACGTAGGGCACATGTCTGACACGAGGCTGATCAAGTTTTGTGAGATTTCATCGAGTAGATCTCGAGAAATCTCACGCGCACTAATTTTGCCTACACTGTGCGTACGAGAAAAATCTCGACTGATAAGCGGGTCGTTTCACGCGTACACGTGTCGATTATGTCTCTTGTTGTGTCGTATGTGTAGGCCTATACATGGGCTACACGTGGACACGAGCATGAGACGTGTCGTGCCTCGTGTCGTGTCCACGAGTTCATGGACTCGCCGTACGAGACAGTCTGTCCGTGTGTGCGTATTTGGTGTTTATGATGGTTTGGACGCTTCGTGTCCTATTGTATGGACACGATACACTCTGTGGGACACATATACATGTACACGACACGTTCACAACCCTAAATTTGATGTTTAATTGGTTTTTGTGATGTCAACTTGGGGTTTACTCATTTTACTGATACTATGTTCGGGTAAATACATTTTCAGAGTTTTAAACTGAATTAATTTGCTAATTTATGATTAATTGGTGATGGTTAACATGTATACATGTCTGGGTTGATGGTTTCATAGCTGAGTTTCATATTGATTCATGACTGGGTTTGTATTCAGGGTTTTCGAATATGTTGGGTACTCGAACTTGACTGAAAACTTGAGTTTATGGTTTAATTCTTCATATGCTGAGATTTTGTTGAAATATATACATCTAAGATCAGGCCTACACATCTGGGTTTATGTATGGGTAGTTCCAAACCATGTTTGATACATATGCAATGTACATGTCAAGATATACAATGTAGGTTTGCATAATTCCTGGAAAAAAAAGGGTTAATTATATATTTCCTAAAAACCTGAGACTGAAACCTACTCTATACTGCCATCAGTTAACCTATGACACACATCCACACACACTCATATAGATTTCACTCATGACCCATTCACAAATCCCCTTGCCATGTACACTATGTCCACTACACCTTAACACTATGTGTGACATCTCACTTGACATTCCTATATGCTATTGACTATACACACATTCATAACCCTTTGCCATGTTGACACATACGACTGTCCATTGCCAAGTTCACATTACACTATATATATATATATATATATATATATATATATATATATATCACTCACTCTTTATATGCATGTATACATTAATTGTACATTGCTTTGTATTATAGGCATTTAGCCTATGTGAGCCTATGTATATTATATGTATATATATCTACCTGTGTTGTGTTTGCTATTAGATATAGTCTATGGGTTATGAGTCAGCTTAGGAATGACCCAATGAGCCTAAATTGGCCGAGTTGACCAAGTTGACAAAAGTCAACTTTAAGTCAAACTTGATCCAAATCGACTCAAACAGACTTGGAATGACTAGATAATTTGTGTTTGACCTAAAATTTGGTAGATGGACTAGTTGACTTATAGTTGATCAGGTTTGACTAGAGTTGACCAGGTTTGACCAGAGTTGACCAAGGGACCTAGAATCATTTAGAATGCATTGTAGGCTATTCTTATTTCATATTCGACACTTTGTAACCTATGGTTGTTCTAAATATGACTCAAATACTCTAGTTCAGACTCATATTCTCATCAGACAGTCAGGATATCAGGTAAGCACATTCTATGACCGTTTCATACTTGTTAGGAATTATATTCTTCTCATAGTTTAATTTACTTGATGCTGACACGATATTATCACGGATAGTACTATATGGATCTTTACATGAGATGTTATCCCTCTCGGGTACATCGAATACATCATGTCATGTGCTTTTTACGAACATCATGTATTTTGTGGACTCTTATTATTCATGTATACTCATGTGCTCTCATGTACTCTCATGAACTCATGAGCTTCATGTATAAACTATCATGTACAGCAACATAACCTGTCTAGATCCTTGTGTATTGATTGGGGCATGGGGGAGTAGAAATAGCCATGTGAAAAATTCTAAAGTAGTGTAATCATGTACAAACTCTTTAGTGTAATCATATGCAAATTAAGCCGTTCACATGTCTATCTTGTACTCTAAATCACATAGTCACTTACAGTTCTCTATTATCATATATAGATAGCTTAGTTTATCAGTTTCTCTCTTTCTTTTCATGTTTATTTCTTACAGCGTTTCATGTATCTTAACCTATCATATGCTTTATATTTCATATCAAGATATGAACTGCATGAGATGTATTATGCTCGTTCCCGTCCCGATTGGACTGTTGAAAATATTACAGGTGATGAGGAGGAGTTCTGCCCTACATATTATGGCACAGGCTTAGATGACACCGGTGACTTGGACCCTCAGGAGGATCCTACAGTCGCTGAGGACTTGCCTATTGTCTAGATTAGATTTCTAGACTAGTTTCCCTTTTAGTTGTCATATTCCATGTATTTTCAGTTATTGGAGACTTGTGTTGTTGTACATTCAGATATTACTCTCATTGTGACTCTTGTTGGAGATTACTCTTTTATCTTATCCATTCATTTACTCTCTTTATTCCATCTTAGATTTTGTGATTGAGTTGTACCTTTATATTGTCCTCCTTTTGGAGCGTATATCATTGTACAGGCATGGTTATTGTTAGATGTTGTGACTTAGGACAGCGTTCTATAGTCGACATTGCGGCGTAGGCTGGACGTACCCACTTCTCGTGCCCTTACACTGGGTGCGGGTCATGACAGGTGTCAAGACGAGTTATTACTTAGCAGGTCAAGATAGTCGTCGCAACAGCATTCAAGATTACATGTCAGATTTACTTGTCAAGAGTGCGCCACGACGGGCCACTATTATGTCATGTTACTTGTTACTGGTTAAGAGTGCGCCTTAACAGGCCACTATCATGCTCTATCCTTACATTATCATGAATGAGAGAAACTTGCATAAAATAGCTAGTAACATATTCTTGAAGCCAAGGAAAAGATCTACAACTTTTATGTTGGAAGTTGGGAGAAATTCTGGCCACAAATCAGCCAAATGGGGCATAAAACAGCCAAAAACAGCCAAAATAGGCACTATACGGCATTATGCATCCATGCGGCCAGCACTATATGGCACTATGCAGCCATGCAGAACTGGCACTATGCGACACTATACAGCTATACGGAACTGGCACTATGCGGCACTATGCAGCCATACGGAACTGGCACTATGCGGCACTATGTAGCCATGCGGACAGCACTATGCGGCACTATACATCCATGCAAAACTGGCACTATGCGGCACTATGCAGCCATGCGACCAGTACTATACGGCACTATGCAGCTATGCGGAACTGGCACTATACGGCACTATGCAGCCATACGGAACTGGCACTATACGGCACTATGTAGCCATGCGAAACTCGCACTATGCAGCACTATGCAGCCATGCGGAACTAGCACTATGCAGCTATGTGGAACTGGCACTATACGGTACTATGCAGCCATGCGGACAGCAATATGCGACACTATGCAGCCATGCAAAACTGGCACTATGCGGCATTATGCGGCACTGTGCAGCCATGCGAACTAGTACTATACGGTACTATGCAACCATGCGGCCAACACTATGCAATACTATGCAGTCATACGGAACTGGCACTATGCGATACTATGCAGCCATACGGCCAGCACTATTCATCGTCCCTGCCAGAACCAGGACAGATGAACATAGAAGATGTCCAAAATTTACTTTGGCCATAACTTTCTCAAAACAAGTCGAAATCTATCTTTTCAAAGGTCCATTTTGGGTAAAATCGAATTTTCTACAACATAGAATAATCAAAAATTGAAAATAATAAAGTTTAGTAGATCAAAACCCAAGAAAATTGAAAAGGCTACAAACTTAGATCTACAAAAATCTATTCATCCAAATCGAAACTCCAAGTTCTAAAGATGCTTAGAATCATGTAGAGAAGAAGATAGAATAATAAAATGGAAGATCCATCATGAAGCAAGTTGCACTTGCCTGAGCTCCCTAGGTTGGTAGGAGAGTAATGGAGAAGAATGAGAAGAAATAAATGAAAGTAATGAAGAGAGAGAAATGGGTGGTTGGGTTTTATAAAGAGGCGATGGTTCAACATGTTGAACCAACCATCAAAATAAACCAAACCAAGCCATCCAAAGCAAGTCAAGTTGGACCAACCCAACCCAAGGTCAACCTTAGCCAAGATACATCATGGCAAGCAATAAAGAAATACGAAAATACTGTAAATAAAATACGGGTCAAAATCCGCATACGTACACTGGAAATACGTATAACGGAAAACAGGAGTGACACCAGGACTCTTTAAAAGAACTCACATATAATGTATGGAAAGAGATACAGGTCGTCTTTTGAGGGTAAGCTTGTAGACACCCAATATATATACACCGAAACCAGACAGACACATGGCCTTTAATGTGCAACCGGAAGCACAATTGATGTTATTGTGTAAGTGAAAAGAATTGCAGCTATGATGCATAATTCAAGACTTAGTCAATTCTTGTATCATACCGTTGTTTGACCCATGCATGCGGAAAGATTCAAGTTGAAGCGACATATATCCTAATGCATGATGGGCAGTCACTATAGGGAACGCTCAACCCATATATTGCCTTTAGACTATGAAAGATAATCCCACATTTGCTACACTATTTGGTGAGTATCTCAATATAATGATCTGTTGAGGTGTGCACATGGGGTGTAGTGGGGCACATGTGGGTGCCATATGGGAGTGTTTTCCTAGAAGAAAAAATGATTAACTCCTCAAAGAAAGCATTTATGCTTTTTATTACTCATAGGAAAAAAATTTGAAGCTAAGCACCAACGTGGCTTAGCGACTTGGACTCGGGCTCAAGTGCGCAAAGTGGCGCTTTGTTGGCACACTTTGCACTTAGCACGTCAGCATCATCGCACGGTGCTTGTGCGCATTTGTTGCGCTCATGCGCTCATTTCATGTGTGAGTCGCATGCGCGAGATTAGCGGACGCAGGCGCGGGTGCAAGCGCAGGAGCGGGTGCATGTGCAGCTGTATGCGCGGGCTAGGCGCAGCTATGCACGTTTACACGTATGTGCATATGCGCCGCTGGACGGCTCCGTGCATGCGCGCATTGGGTGCTACGTTGTTAGCTTATGTGCACAAGAGCAGTTGCGACTGTGCTGCTGGGACGCATATGCGCAGACAGCGTGGTTGGTGCATGTTGCCGCTGATTGTGGGATTTGAAAGGTTATGGAAAGATGGAGTCAAATATTCATATCCGATTTTTGTAGGATTTAAATTTAATTTGTTCTTATCTTTCCGTAATCAATTGACGGCCAGAATTAAGGTTAGGGTTTCCACTATCTCTATAAATACTCTCTTCGTGCCCCTTTTGAGAAATTACTTCAAAATTGAGAGCAGATGAAAGTTTTGATGCAGCCGCCATTGGAGTCGAAAGGAGTTCGTACGAGTCTAGAAAGGAGATGACAGTGAGAGTTCCGAAAGTTCTGAAAGACTTGCTGGTTCCTTGGAGCATATTGTGTGGGGGCGATCTTGCTTTGAGCAATGGTGATCTTTATCACCCATGCAAGAGTTGTATCGTATTCTTCTTCTACTACTAGTCTTCTGCAAATTGTAATCTGTAACTGCGATTGCAAGGAAGAACGAGAATTCTGTTCTGAAAATTTGTAACAGAAAAGTGTGTTGTAGCCTAAATTTTATAGTGTTCTTTATTGGATTCGAGTTCTTCAAGAGAATCAAACTTGTTTGCGTGAAATAACTGAATTCTCATTTACGACTTCTAAAATTCAGATTAGAGAAGCAAACTTGTTTGCGTGAGATCTATGTTTCTAACAATTCTTCCATCTAAATTTGTCTCGGGACTAACAACTACTACTCTTTTATCTATGTAATGAAGCTAAGTGCATTTCTTGCCAAAAAAAAAATACAAGGAGAGGATATATCAAATGACTACAAATATGAAATGTGTATATGTGAATAAAAAAAATTTAATAAAAATATTATTGCATGATATAAAACAATTTTAAAAAATAGAGATATTAAGGAGTGCCGAAGTCACGTGATAATTAGTTTGTTACATGGCAAGATTGACCCACAAACAATGTCCTTGTTTCCATTAACTTAAAGCTGATCTTGATGTTGATATGAACTTAGGGGCTATTTGTTACTCCTAATAGAAATTCCGTACAACATATGTTATAAGTACCACTTGTTATTTGTAAATCTATTATTTGGTTGCATGTATTGCGGAATCAAATCCATTTTTTGGAACGATTAGTTGAAATGCTTGGTTGCAAGGTCAGCAATAAATGGAAATCTATTTTTGGTTGCAACTTTATTACATTTAATGATAATCATCGAAAATGATGTAAATGGTACTGTTGCTACTATTTTGGTCACAATATTTGTTGTAATAGTTGGAGGAAATAGAACAAAATTTGTTGTACCAATTCTACAATTTACCTCAAACCAAATAATAGAATTGATAAAAAAAAAATAGACATGTTTTGCATACATTTTCAATTCACCCCTATAGTCATAATAAATAAATAACACCTCAAAAGAAGTCATAATAAATAGGATTAACATAACCCATCATTTCATAAATAAATAAAAAAAGTTTATCCAAGAGTTTGAGGATGATGTTGAGAAAACCGAGTATCACATACAGATAGGAATCTGGCCTTCCATATTTAGAATTCATATAATGAAGATTCTCAACATTCGATCCGTCTACTGTGTCACGAAGAAGGAAAAGAATTAGGTCCTTCACATCTACCACCAACATTAGCGAATCTTCGATCGTTTGGGGTTTGGGTTCCTCCAAAATAAACACCAAAGATGAGAACTCCTATTTGAAAGCCAAAGTAGGATTTTCCAACCTCCATAAACTAGGAAGCAAGGTCTCACAGACCCCAAAAAAACCAACTTTTAAATCTCTAACCATCAATCACTCTAGGTTTCATCTCTCCACCAGCAACGAAGACCTTCCAAGTCCTCTTTTTATCAGAAGAAATGAACAATGAATCACCAATATGATAAACAAAAGCCTAGCATGTAATGACGGGGCTAAAGTAGAGATCCACAGGATCTACTTGTACGCCTGTACAAAACTTCACTTTATCTAAAACAACCCATCATCAAGCAGAGCCAGAGTTAGCCCGACAAGATTTTGGACTTGGACGACACTCCTCTTCTTAGGGCCCCGCAGCCCAGCATGACATGCATGAGGTCAGGATCGCAGGCAAACCCCATAACATAAAGAACATAAAGAAGCGTTCCACAAGAGGTCGGATTAAGAGGCAACCAAAATTTGCTCCCGCTAGAGCAACCTAACCCCCGGGCTGGCCTATTATCAAGCCATTAAACATTTCAAATTTACTTTCTCTGAGTTTGTAAGCAAGATTTAGGACAGATGTGAGCAGATATAATTTTTAAGTATAATTGTCCATTAGACATTTCAAATTTGGGGAGAACAGATGGATTAACAATTTTCCAGCTGCTAACCTAACAATCCGACAAACAATGAACCTTTATGTGAAGTCGGAGTGCACAAATTACAAATTATTATAGTGAATTTATTGGATGATAGTTGTTTACAATTGGCATGATAATGGCTTCTGTAGTCTATTGGATGATGAATGATGATGTTTTAGCAGTGAAAAACACTTAAACATGAAAAAGAAGTAAATAACCAATTTTTTTATTTTGACAAAAAGTAGTTCAAGGTGCTGTTGCTATCTTGCATCTTAACTTATTACTGTTTATGAAGTAAAATCTGGATTCTACAATATAGTACATAAACAAGGCAAGTCATGTACCAAACATGGAAAACACCGCAAATAGGGTCTTCGAAAATATCTCAAGGAGCATCACTTCGAACAGAAAATGGAGAGGAGCTCACTGACTGCATGAGAGTCCTAAAAAGACAGCAGCAGAAGATATCTGCACCTTAAGATCGGCAATATCAACGTCATGACCGCCTTCAACTAGGCCCCAACGGTCGACCTGAAAAAGAAAAGAAGTGTGTGAACCAGCACAAAGCACATATCTATGAATTGAACAAAAGATATCTATGAATTATTCCATCGAGTAACCTGCAAATCTTCTTCAAGCCTAATTAGTTCAATAGCCTCTTCGATGCCCAACCTCCCACGAAATATTCCAAGAGGGATAACCAAAGAATGTGCAGCAGAAGCCATAGCATCAATTGCTGCAAGTTCGCAGTCATTTGTTTTTTTCAGAACATCTTCTACTGCTTTAACAAGACCTACCTCTTGCCTGCCACCGAAAAAGCTATAATGCACCACTGGCTTAACCCCAAATTCTGACTCTACCCATTCAAGTATAGGGTCAAATTTTTCTTCTTGCTTTTCTGCACATAGTATGGCAATTGTATGTTTAACTTCATTAGCAAGGCAATTCAACTTTAGCAGAACCTATCGGCAAACACTTATTTACCATATTCAAGGTCCTATATGCAGTTAAAGCATTAAGAGAAGAAAAGGAAAAGAAAAGAAAAATCATGATGATTGCAATGAATATAAGATTCTTTAAAAAAAATTGTTATAATGCCAATGACTTGTGTAGGTAGGTTCTAATCCCAATTATGCGACTACAACAAGATGCTAACAGAATCGTGCTGCTTCAGGCTCCGTGCAGATGTAACTTACTAAAAGGTAAAAACTCATAACAAGAAAGGACTTCGCCAAAAAACTTATAAAGTAAACCTACATTTTGGAAATTCGGTTTAAGCTCATGCAACGAAGGAGCACCATGTATGTTCCCCTAAGACTAGGAAATAATCTGGACTTCGGACGTAGGATGATGTGAAGTGCAATTTTCTATATTGCTAGCCAAATAGAGAACTATTGCTAGCAGCAAATAGGTATTGCTCCGCCTAGGCGCCCGTCTTCGCCACCTCACCTCCGCCTATGCCGCCAACGTCCGTTGGCCGCGTACTCCACCGCCTACCGGAAAGCAGTGCGGAGAGAGACCGCCTACCGCCTAGGAACTGCCTAGGCGGCCGCCATTTAGAACATTGAGATAAATACTTTGGACACTTCTTTTAAACAAAATATGCTCCAAAACATACAAGCATCAAAGCGTGCAAGTTCCAAAATAGTTGACAAGATTTAAAATAACTATTCTGAATTAAAGAAAATATATCTATTTTTAATAAATTAACTTTCTACTTTTAAAAATATCTTTATTTAATCTTAATAAATAAATTCTCTCCCTTTGTTCCCTGATCAACTCCTACAAGGCCCCAGCCGAGTGCATCATCCTACCCCAACTCACTGGTGCAAGTTACATGTTCCTTTCATTTTTCCAGTGTTCTAAAAATCGGATTAGACGCCGGCCTACCGCACCGAAAATCTCCTAGGCGGTGATCTAGGCGGCTAGGTGGGCCAGATGGGCCTAGGCGGATTTTTATTTATTTATTTATTTTTTTTGATTTTTTTTTTCACTTTTTTATTTTATTTTATTCCTAGGTGTATTGTGGATATTTGTTTATGTTTTAAGATAGGATTTGGATTTTAGAACATTAAAATTTCAAATTTTCTAAAATTTTTAAAAAAAAAAGGCTAGCGTCTAGCTCTGTCGCACCGAGTCCCCCTAGCGCTTTTTATAACAATTCACTTTCTTCTATAGCACTAGTCTTTGACCTCTCTGAGCAGGGGCGGACTCAGTAAGGGACAAGTGGGGCCAACTAAACCTACTGGAAAAGAAAAATTGACGAGCTGACCCAGTCCCCAATGGAAGAAAAAAGACCTATTTTTTTTTCTGATACTCGAGTTATTTTGTTTTTTTGTAAGACATGTAAAACTTATATATATATGATGTTCTTTAGTATGTAATTTTATTTTGGGGCTTTCTTTACATTTGAGGTTTACCCCCCCCCCCCCCCCCCCCCCCTTCTTAAATTCTTGCGTCCGTCCCTACTCCTAAGTAACACTGGTACCGAAATAGATTAGTTTAAAAAAGTTTCCAGAACTTTTCTTCTATGAATGTAAAGGCAGTCCGGATGGCCATATAGAAGCGAAGACAGGATTCATCTCATGTGGATATGAAAATTTTTATACTTGCACTAAAACAAATAATAACAAAATAGTTGCATATTCTATTAGTGAAAATTAAGGGGAAAAACAGTATCCTTACCTAGCCTAAGCAAAGCAGCAAACTAACTCATTCTGACTTACAATCAGGAAGGAGGACATGCGGGTGGCAGGAGGAAGCAGCCATCGAAGGTTGGGGGAGGGGAGGTGATCTGCAGGAAGGAGGAGGAAGATGTGGTAGCCTTCCATAAGCCATGGACTCACGCAGTCTAGGGTTTCGAGTGGACAGGACCTCAAGGGTCCTGAATAGCATCAGGTGTTGGCTATGGTATGAGGGAGGGAGGAAGTGCTTTTGGAGGAGGGATTACATGGAGGATTGAGTATGAAGAAGAAATGTGGAATTTTGTTAGGATTTTTATCTATCACGAAGAAAATAGGGGAAGAAGAATAGAGGAGGTGGCGGCTAAAGAGAAAGAGGGTAGAAGAAAGGGAAGGGGATGGGGGTGGAGAGAGAGGTAGGTTAAGTTAGTTGGGTGAATTTTTTGTATGAATGCCCTTTAAACATTCATATTTGCATGTATATATCCTGAAGCATGTATTACCCCTCAAAATTTTCAAATTGGATACTAATTCTCGCAAAAAAACACTTTTATTATTTATATTTTCTTACAGCAGATCACGTGCTTTTTGTAGGGTACCCTGGTAAGCTAAAATTCAAACGCAATCCCATACCCAAACTATAATAAATGTTTCCAACTATGACTACCCAGCAGCTAGCAACTATTGAGACTAACGTGCATGTAGTGTTCTAAATGGTGGTAGGCAGTCTCTCTCCGTACCGCTTTTCGGTATGCGGTGGAGTAAGCGGCCAACGGAAGTTGACAGCATATGCGGAGGTGAGGCAGCGAAGAAGGGTGCATAGGCGAAGCAATACCTAACAAGATATTTTGGCCAAAAAGATTTTGTAAGCATTATGGTCATATGGTTCACTTTTACAAAACTAAAACTTTATAAATCTTCGTTCTTCAACTTAGTTATGCAAGGAACACTCTTAAAATATACATATTATGCAAAAAACAGTGGTAAAATAGCAAAAAAATGTTCAAAATGTATCGACCGGCCTAGGCGGACTCTCTCCGTCGCGCACCCACCTACTGCCGTTTAGAACCTTGCGTGCATGGGTCGTGGTTTCATCTACTCATTGATCAAATCCAGTTCAGACCCTTCTTCTCCCTCGCTATCCTCGTCAATTCTCAAAATACTCGTCGTCCTTGTCAAATTATCCAAATACTTGCTCGGTCTCTGCATTCTCTGCAATTTGAACATTTAAAACCCCAAAGAAATCCTATCTCCTTCCAGATCTTCAAAAAAAAATTCATATAAAAAACCATGGAATTGTATTAGATAGCACAATTGTGCAGGTAGCAACAGATGGCCGATTGGAAATGCGTGACCGGAGACAGAAGACAGCCGACGGAGTTACACACTGGTGGCGACAGAAGGTGGACAATTTATTCATGTTATGTGGAGGATCAATGGAGGGAAGGAGTTATAGGTGTCAATTTTAGAAATTTTGGGATTAGTAAGGATCTTTGATAACGAATTAGTCTTGAGGCAAAAAAAAAAAGAATACTCGTGGGGCTTTGTCTTGGGTTGAATGGGTTCAACTAGGGAGTGATTTCTATGGACTAGTCTCCTTGGAGCTGATCGGGGGAGCAGGCCTAGGTTTTCTCGGGCTACAATAAAGATTGACGGTCTAGTGTCCAAATGACGGACATGATGACGGACATCCTCGGTCTAGTGTCCATCCGCACTGCTCCTTACATATCCAATAATACAAAATCAACCCCAAACTTCACACCCACCTCCTAAGGAGTAACTTCCAACTCTGAATCCATCTTTGCCCTCCTCCCAGGCCTATTCTGCTCCTTGTTAGGCAGCAGGTGTTGCTTCTTAGAAGAATTCCAATATGGAACATTACTTGTCGCTTCATAAATAAAATTCCTATATGTTATTGGCACATGGCACAGCTATGATCTGCAGTTGCACAATTGCAATCTAGCTGGACCATTGATCATCAAAATTCCAAATCAAAAACCCTGAATGGAATAAGATAGCACAGCAGTGCAGGTAGCAGCGATGGCCGATTGGAGATGCACGTATGTGGAAGGCAACCAGAAAGATGCGCACTGGAGGCAACAGGAGGCAGGCAATCTATATATATATATATATATATATATATATATATATATATATATATATATATATTAAGGAAATCATTAGAGGGAAGGAGATGTATTGTAGATGTCAATTTAGAAAGGCAAATGATAAGGGCATTACATAAATTGTTAGGGGCTATCATATTTTTGACAACCCTAGGACTGTCAAAATTTTGTCAGTCATGTGCATATTCAAGACTGTCAAAATTTTGAGTCCTAAAAAGATAAGACTATCAAAATTTTGGTAGTCTTGTGCATATCCAGGACTACGAAAATCTTGACAGTCCATATAAAATCAAGACTATCAAAACTTTGACTGTCCTAAAATAGCAAGGACTGTCAAAATTTTGACAGTCCTGAATATGCACAGGACTGCCAAAATTGGATAGCCCTTATCAATTTATGTAGTGTCCTTACCATTTGCCTTTAGAGATAGGGACTACATGGATCTTTGATAAAGAATTAGGCTTAGGAGGCTTTACGCTGCATGGATTCAACTAGGGAGTGAATTTAGACAACATATTAATTATCATGACATATTTTCTTGTACACAGTACAATGGTATCTTTTCTAAACTAGTCTCCTTGGAGCTTATTGGGTAGCAAGCCTAGGCTTATGCCAGATTTCAATAAAGAGACAATTTTCAGATGGAGACCATGGAGATGATGAACATGCTCGGTCTAGTGTCCGTCCGTTCTGCTCCTTACACACCCCTAATTCAACTCATCGGTCCACCTCATAAAGAGCAACATCCAACCCTAACTCTATCTTTGCCACCCTCCAAGGCCTATTTTTGCTACTTGCTAGACAGTACCAGTCGCTTCTTAGAAGAAATTCCTATACGAAACCTTGTCACCTCGAATACCAAACTGTTTGTCTTTTGAGTCAATCCGGACCTACCAACCTCATGCTTGCTCTTTAGCTAATCTTCACATTGAGCGTACTAAGCGCTCTTCAAGCGCAACCACCTTAGCTCCTCAGTAGATATGTTGTTGCAATCGCTATAGATCTAGTCTAATATACACCTGTCATAGTTGCACAATTGCAATCTAGTTGGATTGTTGATCAGCCATTCTCATGCAATTATGGTCCGTCATGTCAGGCTGACACAGGTCTTAGAGTAGGAAGTTTGTGCACTGCACGGATCGAAATGTAGGCAAAAATATTAAATCTGTGACAGCCAGCCGCCAATATGAGAAAGAGGTGTGTGGCAAACTTATTGACCCAATATCAGTAACTTGTCTCATGACCAAAGTTGTGAAAAGCGCTAGGCGCTAGTACCTGCCGCCTAGCACCTAGCTCGTCTAGGTGGGTGCCTAGACGACCGCCTAGATCTAGGCGGTTCAAAAAAATAAAAACAAAATCCAAAAAATATTAAAAATTGCAGAAAAAATCCATAAAATCCCAAAACATGCATAGTCAGGTGTTGGGGGACTAGGCAGGTGCCTAAGCGGACATCGGACGGACACCTGGTGCCGCTAGACGGCCGCCTTTTAGAGCATAGCTCATGACAAATGTTGGATGTCGACAATGGACAAATAGATTTCATTAATAACATTAAGTATTATTATTATTACATTAACAATATAATCGTTTTTGTTATCTCATGTTTACTTAATATACTTATAATATTTAAAATTGGAGCTGTATAAACTTTAGTTCGTCTTGGACGAAATATCGTCCAAAGTGGCTATGGGCAATACACATGACCAAAAGATTTAGACGGCAAATTAATGTCATTATCTTTAGTGAAATATAGCAGAAAGATTGTGACAACAAAAAATTTTTATGGTACTATTAGCCCAATGATTATATCATATGTTTTGAATATGGCTAATCGATTATGTTTTACATTATGATATCACTAATATTCATACAATCACTATCATGTTAGATACTTAAACTTAGCATTGTCCAAATATGTATTGGCTACTATATATTGCTTTGTTCGTCCAACATGTATTTGTAGAAAATCAATAAGCAAGAGCAGATATGGACACACGCAATGAAGAAAATATGTTGTGCCAAAGACGGCATTATACCAGAGATTTTTCTGAACCGCCTATGACATCTCTGGGGTGTCGCACTCGGGGGTTCGCTGTCCAGTCAGCAGAGGAGAGTCGAGGGGACAACGTCCCCCATGGGGGTTCGGAGGCAAAGCACCCAAAAGATATTCAGATTTTTAGATCTATTTAACTTTGGACAACTAACAGCATTCAAGAAGTCTGCAGCTTCTCGTGTTCTTGTGTTTTATTCTGTATTTTCTATTTATTTTATAGGACCAAGTGTACATCGGATCGCACTGGCATTAAAAAGCTCAAACCAAATCCAAACCATAGTCTAGTTCAAACTAGACCTAATTAACCAAAAATCATTTTGGCCTTACAGAGACCGAACTCGGTCCCTGGCCGAACAAGACCGAACTCGGTCCCTGTGACCCAGTATTCCTAACTCCTCGTTCCTCCAGGAGAATAGGGTTCCAACGTTTAATATTTTTGAACATTTGGGGACCAACTCTGTCCGAACTCGGTCTCCCTACTACACTATAAATAGACATACATTTCACTCAATTTCAATCATCTCCTACTTGCAAACCTTATTCACTCTGAGCTATAAACCTTCCCTATCACCAAGACAACTCTCCTAAATCTTCTAAGTGCCAAGTACGATATCTGTTAGAAATCTACAAAATGTTGTAAAGCTTGGAGTTCCAATTTACGATTCAATTGGTTGTTTGAAGTCGACGAGCCTTCAAATCAAAGCTCGTGGTCGTGTTGAAGTCGGCAATCTTTTCGGATCAAAGATGTAGTTGTAAGAAGTCTGTAAGCTCTTCGGATCAAAGCTTGTGTTGTACGCTATTTCACAAATAGTGGATTAATACTAGTCAAGAGTACCTATGACTGGATTATCCTTCCACGAAGGACACTAGTAACATCGCGGTCTTTGAGTTTGTGACTTCTTAATTCTCTTTATTTTTAATATTGTCTTGATGAATTGCTAGTTAATCTTTAGTTGGTAATTATCATTTGCCTTAGCTTTTATGGGGATTATTTTCTATTGTACTCTATTCAACCCCCCCCCCCCTTTTCGCCTTCAGGTGCATCGTCTAGAAAGAGTAGAAGTTGAACGTATTTTTCCAAGCTAAAACATACAAAATATGGATGAATTCAAGTAGATGCAATATATGGCTAATCTTGTTAATAAGTATTTATACTTCTAGGACATAAGAAAAGTGTCCACGTAGACACTTAGTAAGCAAGTTGGTTGCATATGCACTTCCATGAAGTCGCCCAACCTAGAACTTAAATAACATAGGACGTAAAATTGATAATGTATTCTATATACTATCACTTGTTTACCCACCGCTGCTTGGGAACAGATATATAGTAGAAGTATAGAGTAAATTTAATCAAATAATAATAGAAATACAAGTTTCTCATACAAAAAGGACCAGAGAAGTTGTGCCATCTTATTTGCACTTGAAATTTAGATAAAACAATATGTTTGTTGCTATAAGAGATTATAATCAAAAATCAAACATTTGTAATTATATGATTCTACGGTCAAATTGGAAGTTGATCCCCTAATTTAGATTAAAAAAATACGTTTTAATCAAATAATAATAGAAATACAAGTTTCTCATACAAAAAGGACCAAAAGAAGTTGTGTTATCTTACTTGCACTTGAAATTTAGATGAAACAACACGCATGTTGCTACTACAGTCAAATTGGAAGTTTATCCCCTAATTGAATGGAGTAAAAATTCAATAATGACTAAAGGCATAAGGATGCTCTCCATTCGATTTGATTCTACAAATTATGTCTTCTAAAAAAACAAAAGCAAACAATACTATTTATCAACCGGACTTTACACATACAGTTCGATGGATTTTATGACACGGCTCTCTTATGCGCATAGCAATCCTAACTAGAAATTTGGAACCAATAAAAAGGATTGGCATCAAGTTGAGCAACAGTGATAGAAAATGTCATATCTTCTATGAGAAAAGGCTTGGATTATGATCAATGATGAGCTACAATGTAGTCAAAGGTTCTAAACGGCGTAGGCTGGTACGCGGTAGAGAGGGTCCAACATGCCGCCTTGGTGCTTGATACATTTGGGGCATTTTTACTATTTTATTCCTATTTTTTGCATAATATGCATATTTTATGGGTGGTTTATGCATTACTAAGTTATAAAACAAAGATTTGTGAATTCCAGTCTTGTAAAAGTGAACCATAGGTCCAAAATACTTGCAAAACTATTTTTCCAAAACATCTAGTCAGGTATTGCTTCGCCTAGGCACCCGTCTACGCTGCCTCACCTCCACCTACACTGTCAAACCTATGTTGGCCCCCTACTCCATCACCAACAATAAAAGAGCTACGGAGAGCGGCCGCCTAGCGCCTAGGCGGCGCATAGGTGGCCGCCTCGATCGCCATTTAAAACACTTATATAGTAGGCTATAACTACTACACTTCCTACTTCCTCATAGTTACTAAATTTCAAGCTATGCCAACACTGAGGTTGATAGGTCATTGAGGATAGGATTTCTTGCAACTTATAACTTGTTATAGGAATTCTGTTGGAATAAACATGTCCAACTGGCTAACTTGTGCAGGACTGACCACTATTCACTTATTTGGTTCGTATAGTTGCCAGAATGGAATCTAAAGCAGAGTATTCTGAAAATTGAATCCAAACCGAACCCAAAAAAGCCAAACCAGAGAAAAAGATCGAATTGTAGTCCGACCCTTGCCTTTTAATGCATAGCTCTCTCAAGAGAGAGTGAAAATGAACTTTTTAAGGACAGGGTTGTAAATCTAAGATGTCAATGAATAGTTTGGGTAGACTTGATAATAGATCGTTTATGATTGGTCCTTTAGTACGAACTTTGGAAGTCATCCAAAAAGCTAGCCATTAGGATACATAACCCAAGATTCTATCAACCCACATTATGTATAACTAATGTGAGACTAAAGGCTCATAACATTCCACCACACTTACTGCATTCCCGACGTCCACACGGACGGGTTGGCTTCGCACTGGACTTTGAGTCGCCCAACCAATGCTGCTATGTCGGCATCACCATTCGCACCGAACAACTGCAAGGACGAGACATAGTGTAGGCTTTGATACTATTTAATACGAAAATTAGAATAACTCATCCCAAAAGCTAGTTGTTAGGAAGAGAGCCCAAGATTATTTCAACTCACATCGAGGCATAATCCAACATCCATATGGGACTAAAGGTTCATAACATCCTTCAACTTATCAAGGATAATCCAACATATATTTTTTAAGAAATCAAGCATAAGGTAAGTAAGAGAAACTAGTCTGAGCTTGAATGAACATATCAGAAACTAAGGGTCCATTTGGATAGGTTTTCTGAAATTTTATTCTGCAAACAGTTTTCAAAAAAGAAGTTATAAAGTTTTTTTCTGGATTATACAGATTCTGAATTTGCGTTTGGTTACTTTCATCTTAAAAATAACTTCAAGAAAAAAATGTTAAAATTATTTGGTAAAATATTTTAGAAAATAATTTTTAGAAAAAAAAAAACTTCAATTGATCAACAAAATGGCAACCCATCTACATGTGTTTGTTCTCTCATGAAAAACCTTAATATTGTAAATGGGAAAAAAACGCAAATTGGTTAACAGAAGTTGATCATCAACACATAAACGGAGTGCTTCTTTTGCTTGAAAGATCATATACTGGGAATTTGGCTTCTTACCAATTTACAGTACATTAAAACTTTTATTTCTCCACAAGAAAACAAAAATACAACCTTAAATACAAATTAACAAACATATGGTTAATAAAGAAACCACAAGAAAACAAAAATACAAAATTCATGTAGTTAGGATGAACTCAAAAAAGCAACAGATGTTTGTTAATCATATGTTGGTTTTCCCCTTGCCAACTAGTGAAGTCTTTGATGTACTTGGGCCTGGAGGTGGCTCTGTCGCTTCAACTACAGATGAACTTGTTGAAGAACACCATGTGGAGATGCCATCGTTCTCTATAAATGCATGAGAACCAACCGGCCTCGTCCACGTCGAGAACCAACCGGCCCATGGAGTCCGTGCCCAGATCGAAAACCAACCAGCTTCGCCCAAGGCGATGTTGTAAAACTCTCAACGATGGACCTCTCGACAGTGGCGGAAGGATAGGACGAGGCACGTAAGGAGAAGAGGCGAAGAAGAAGAGGTCATCGGCTTCGGGTGCTCAGTCTGACGGCAGGCGCGGACTCCGTAACTGGGTTCGACGGGAATGAGTTGGAGGGAGAAGGACGCGGAGAGGAGGAAGGAGAGGAGGGAGTTGGAGAGGGAGGAGGAGGGTTTTTTCAGTTCTCTAAGAAATTTTGGAAAGGAGGAGAGAGAAGAAAGTTTGAGGTTAGGGGGGAGAGGGGCTCATGTCCCAAGAGAGCTCTCTTTGAAAATAAAAAAAAAAAACTCACAAAACAGTTTTCATCCACTCTTCCAAAACGATTTTATAACGTCGTTTTTGAAAACTTTTTTTGGAAAAGTGTTTCTGAATGGATTGAAGCCAAACACTATTTTCAAGAATTTTTGAGTTTAAACTCAAAAAGTTGTCTGAAAAAATACAACCAAATAGACCCTAAATTATGTCCCAAAAACATGAGGATCCCCATACTTCCGTGAATAATTGCTTAGGACAATGATAGATCAATATAAAAATTAATTAGTTTTTTCCTTCGGAATCTTTTTATGGTAATTGCTTTCGCTGGAATTGTCCATTCGTTATTTATTCAGGCATTGCTACAAGAAATATGCAGGTTGATAGTAAATTATCATATGACAGCCAACATGTGATGGTTCTATAATACCATTCAATATCTTCACATTGCTTGGGGAGAAATATATAGCACATAGTAGATTATACAAAATAAGAACACAGAATACAATTCTTTAGGAATAAAGGACCTCGGGTTGCTGCCTATTTCTATTTGAACTTGTTAACATCATACTTATATTTTAGTGGTTTCCCATATGTCCTTCCATTTAACTATTTTTTCACAACCTCCTACTTTTTAGTTCGTAACTTTGTATTCTAACTTCTAAGATTATAGAACCACACTCTACAAAACGTTAATTAAAATAGTAATGAGACAAGAAATTAAGGATTTGGATATCTGTAAACATGGAACTCAATCAGTTTTTCAAGCAAACGAGTAAAGTTCTGCCTCCCTCCCCAGACCATCAACTAACAAACATGTCTTGTTTTTTCTCTTTTTCTTTTGTTGCTGCGGACCTGATATAGATCTTTAGAAGAACAAGACTTCTCGAATAAGACACATCATTTGGAGGGCTATGGATGTGGAATTCCAACCTAATGGGGATATACTAATACTCAGAAAAGGGCAGGCTTAGATAAGAATGGAAGTAACGTGGACAAAATGAGACAAGAAAAATTAATAGAAAAGATATAAATAAAAAGAAGTCTTAGCTAAGAGGCAGTATTATTGGAAAGAACATCTTCCAAATCACGACCGATTCCTTCCTCAAATCATGTTATTGCAGCACATGCCATTCCCATGCGACGGAAGAATCCTAGAACAAATGGCAGGTAGCTACGAAATTGTAGGAGATACATAATTGGTTTTACCTACCTATTTCCTTTAGCAGTTGCTAATTGATGACGTCAATTTTATGGCACCTATCAATTGGATTCTCAAGAATAAGATCTATTTCTAAATAAACTTCCGATGCAATAACACACTTCTGGTTTCAAGGAACAATCCAGTAGTTTGATCTGATATGGATGTGGTATTTATCTAGGTTTTGTGAACACTCCAAACTGTGTATACGAGGGAAGTTGGAGGTAGCCCAAACCGAGGACAAGACGAGAGAAAATCATTTTAGACGGTTTGGAATTTGGACATGTGCAACATAGACCAATAGATGCCCCAATAACATAGTAGTTAAAGGAACTCCTAGGACCAGAGAGAGGCATAAATGAACATGGATTGATTCTTTAAAGAAGATATGGTTTTCGTCAATATAGGCCTAGGCGGTGACTAGTTGCTAGGCATCCAGTGATGTCCACCTAGTGCGCCACGCCCGACTATGCATGTTTTTGGAATTTATGGACAATTGTTGCAATTTTCAGTAGGGTTTTTTTACCGCCTAAAACTAGGCTGCCGCCTAGGCAGACTAGGGCCCGGTGCCCTCCCGACTAGCCTAGCGAGTTTTACAACCTTGGTTTTGTTAGTGTTACAAGGACATGGCCCTTAACATAGCTGAGTGAAAGAAAAGAATTCAAAAAAGCCATCCCCAAAATTTTGGGATAAAAGCTTTGTTGTTGTTGTCATTCCAAAATCAGCGCAGTACTTGTTTAATGTGGGACATGGCATAAATGTACATGGATTAATGTTTTAAATAATATGTTTTTGTTGGTGTCACAGAGGACATGGCCTTTGATAGAGCTGAATGGAAGAAAGGGATTCAAACAGCTGTCCCCATAAATTTGGGATAAAGCCATAAAGGCTGTAGTAGTTGTTGTCACGAACACTCAAAATTCAGCAGAGTACTTGTTTCATGTGGGACATGGCACAGATCTACCAAAAATGGCACGCCAATATCAGCGTTAAGTTCATGCAGTAATTGTCCATATCAAATTGGGTTGCTTGTGCAACAAGATTGATAAATTGTCACTAAAATGAAACAAACATGACCTTTGCCAAAAATTCTTAATATTCAAATCAAGTACCATTAAATAGAGAGCCAAGGGAGGACCTATACGAAAATAATTCATTAAAATAATACATGCAAGGAAATAGCCAATGAATAAAAATAAATGTGTAGAGACACTAAGTAGATACTCAAAAGAAGAAGGAAAGAAACTATAAACACTAAACATTAAAGTATTCTAGGTACTTTTTAGTATAATCATTAACGAAAAAAGGCTTAAAGGGGGAAGGGGGGAAGACAATCTTTTAAGTTTTCTTGTTCCCAAGATAAATATATATAACAGTAATATTGATAATTAGACAATTTACATTTCGACTTCATAATTTGGGAATATCATATACTAAATTTGGGGATTCAACCCTCAATAGTATACTAGTTGCCTTTGCCCAAAAGCCTATAAGCAATCGACTTAATGTAAGTATTTGCCAAATTACTCAACAAAGTCATTAGACATAAAATTTACTGTTGGAGTTATTTTCCACCCTATACTAGTTGCCTATACTAGTTGCCTTTGCCCAAAAGCCTATAAGCAATCGACATAATGTAAGTATTTGCCAAATTACTCAACAAAGTCATTCGACATAAAATTTACTGTTGGAGTTATTTTCCACCCTTAACATGGATAGAATATCAGGAAAATGTCCCCTCCTACAAACTGTCTAAAAATCACCCCAAACTAATATTTCATAATAAAGAAAATTATATCCTTTCAGTGCTTCACAAATGTATAAAAAGTTAAATTCAGAAAAAGAAAAGATTCGAACTTTTAAAGTTCCCAATCATTAATGTGCCAAACAAGTCATTGATTATCACTAGATAGCAATCCTCTATTCTCAAAGAGAATAAATAGGAGATAATTGAAGCGAATTCAACTGACACTTGGAATATATAGAGATTTGTGTTTTAAAATATTTAACTTAATTTTTGATTCCAGAGTCCCAAAGAGGATGCAATTAAAAGATTTTCCAGGCTATTAAAGGCCTTCACGAAATAAGTATAACATTATATCAAAAACTGACTCGCTTAATCAGCTAAAAATATGTTATGTCTTTGCATGTATGCATGGCTGTAGGGGAGGGTTAGAAAAATCAAAATAAGGAATAGTAAGACCAAGAACAACTTGCAATATCTAAAGACTCTTGTGTCCACTGTCCAATTTGGATCAAAGAAGCCTTGTTGGAACCAGAACATGGAATATCCACCTGAATCCTGAACTCGAACATATCACGACATTAGAAAGTGGTGTCATCCTAGTTTATATTAGCTAAGATCAAGAATGAAATCAGAAGGCTTGCTTACTTGGTTGCTAAGGTACATAGAGTTACTTTATTCCCCTCATTGTACGAAAGATGAAACATCAATCCAATATTAGTAACTTCAAACTCAACCAAATCATCCATTGCCTCCAATCAACATGCATGACTAAGGCTTGGTTTGGGATTGCTGCTGCTTTTCAAAAACTGGCAGAAAAAGTAGGTTTTGATAGCAGTGGAGGCTGTCAAAAGCTGCCCCAAACACGAACTGGCTTTTGAGAAGTTTTTTGATAAATTGTTGTAACCAAACAACGTTGAACCGCATTCCAAGAAAGGGGGGAAAAAACAAAAGCAGCCTCCAATAACCAAACCCAGCCTAATAGCATCAATCCTCCTTTCTGCCTTACATCATGGGGAAAGGCTAGCAAATGGTTTAGACAGGTAGCAACCAACTCATAGATGATAGTATGGCCAAGCATGTTACCAATAATTCGACAAAAGTCTATGTTTAACATTTTTATATCAACAAATATCTAAACAATCTAATTACATAAATACTATATTATGCAAAAACAAGGGTGCAAGTTTGGTGGATTAAGACAGGTAGAGGACCAAGCCAAAATTGAACCTGCCTCTTTCCACCTAAAGAGCTACCCTCACAAGACCTCACACAAGAGTCGGGTTAAACCATGTTTGGATTAAAAAATCCATAGTAATGGAACTTTGTTAACATTACACACATAGATATGAGTCTAGTCTATGTTCAAACGAATATGGACACGAATACCATAAGGGATATGGACATTTTGAAATAAGGGTATTTACCTATGTTGCACACCAACGGACGCGATCGGGATTACGGATACTAACATCATATTGTCGTGTCCGTGCAACACAGAGGAATTATAACTCATACAATAATCTTCGATCAATCAGTCTTTCCCAATTTTCAGAGACTTATTGCGTAACACTTTCTTACCTGTCCCCTTGCTTACTTGCCTCCCTAAGGGGCTGTTTGGATCACAGCAAGTGGGGTGAAAGTGCCACTTTTACTTGAAACTGCTCACAGTTTTGCTGTTTGGTTGGAGGCAGCAACTCTTCAGCAAGTGTCTTGTCCCTGACATGTTTCACTTGTCCCCTATTTTTTCCAATTCCAAGTTGCATCAAATAATGGGTGCAAGTGGGCTGCAACTGAAGAGAGAGAGTATCTCTTCTTAAAACCCACGCGAGCCTCTGATGACACAACCGGCAGAACAACCCACGTGAGCCTCCTCCAATGACATCCGGTTCTCCTCAGTCGTCGGTGAACCGTGTTGAGCGACACCACGATGAGGATACTCCATTTTGATCCCAGATCTATCTGTCGACCCCTTCATTTCCAGTGACCGACGGCATGCTTTGCGCTCCACCGTCTGTGATACGTGGCTTCTTCGACGAGCTTTGAGCCGCGATGTTGGGCTTTCTCACGTCGAGGGAGGAGGGGCTTCCGAGTGGAGTGGAGGGGGAACGAGGCGGGTGGCGAGGACCATGTAGAGGAGGTCGGAAGAAGAAAAAGAAGAGCTCCAAAGAAAAGTCTAGAATGAATTAGGAATTTAAATAGATAATTAATTTGTTTGCTAATTAGAAAAGAAAATAGATAATTAATTTAATTATCTGTTTTCCCTGATATTTGGTTTAAAAAATATTAATTTTCTGAATTAAGAATTTAAATGGTAATTATTTCAGTTACATGGGATGGCATCCAAATACTGAAAGTCATCCTCATCACTTGCGGGGGACAAAAAATACTCTATCCAAACACATTTTGGAAAGTTATATATGCTACAAGTGCACTGCAAATCAACATGTTGTAAGTGCCACTTTAACACTTTCCAGTAGTTACCGCTATCCAAACAGGCCATAACCTACTGTATGACATGTGGGCCACTTTTCTACCAGCCCGATTATGGCACACCTGTCAGTCAATGGTTAAGGAGGAAAGAAAACAAAGTATTGCTCTTCTATCTAATTGAGTAAATCAAACAAAACTACAGAACTAAGTATTAATTAAGACCACATTATTTGACTCTGAAGGATCAATTATGTCCTCTGCCTCACCTCACTGCTGAAGATCAGAGAGACCTGGTTACCTATAATTCAACATTCTGAAGACAAGTTTTAACCTGTCTAATGCAGCTGCAGGTACCTATGTGCACTATAATTACCAAGTTTGTTAGGGCTTTGACCAAATTCCAACAGACATAAATCTTATTTCCAAGGAATTAAAAGCTGTTGATCTACTTTATGACAGCCTGACAAAATAGGAGCCAATTATCACCCCTAGTTTAAGATGACTGAATATGCAATTTGTTTTAGTGTTGCGCAAGACAATCAACTCTTAAATAGGTTTTAGTTATATTTCGTTTTATCAGGATTTACGAGTAAATTCACTCTTCCTAGAATACGACAAAATTGTGATGCCCGACATAATGCACGGGATTTTGTGCACGCTGCATTGCATGCCATTTTGGTCCACTACCCCTAATTTTCACATGCCCCCCCCCCCCCCCCCCCCCCCCCCGCACACACACACACCTCCCCCGCGGTTCAATCCCGAGACCATCCGCCTAGCCAAGGAGGTTATACCTCTTCTCACTGACCACAATAGCCAGCTGAGTTTCAATACTAGGATTCTATAAGGCACTACTAGGATATTTATAGGACACTTGTCCCAAAAAACAATGTTCTAAATTTCGGCTTAGGCGCCAGGCAGCCGTTCGCCGCACCGAAATCCCCTATTCGGCGCTTCTAGGCACCTGTTCAGTCCTAGGCGGGCCTGTTCGACGTCTAGGCGGACTTGTTCGGCCCTGTGCATCCCCGTACGGCTAAGAGGAAAATCAAAAAAAAAAAATCAAATTTTTCAAAAAATTTAAAATTCAAAAAATCAAAAAAAAATTCAAAAAAGTTCAAAAAAAAAAAATCAGATTTCAAAAAAATCAAAACTTACAAAACAAAATTCAATTTTCAAAAAAAAAAAAAAGAATTCAAATTTCAAATTTTCCGCCTAGGCATCCCTCCGCCACAACAATTCCGCCTCGAAATTTAGCACACTACCAAAAAATACCTTATAGTCCTTCCATGTAAAGTGCAAATGCAAATTTTGCTTTGTCTGAAACTTGATCAAAGACTTCCATGTTTGTTTACATAAACAAATGTGCATTAGGTGACATGTTTTTATCCCCTTTAGCAAATTCAAAAAATACTTCAATGAGTTGTTCATCACTAGACTGTTTGACTATTCAATATAAAATTAGATATGAATGTTTCAGTAACAAGGCTTTCCTGGCTACAGAGTTTACTTGACTTGAAAATTGGTATATCAAGTGCATAACTACGTCAATGTTACCTTCACTTTCAAGTTCACTCTCAAATGCAGGGGTATGAAGTTTGAAGCTATGAACCTCCTAAAGGCCAAGTGATCAATGTCTCCTACTGAGTCCAACTACAGAACCTAGGTCCTAAGGCAGCATAAATTACTTCAATTTAACAGGTTAAGTAGCCACTTAAATAAATATCACAACAGAAAGACAAAAACATGAATGTGAAAAGCACGCACCATAGATGCGGTTAAGTATATACACTCTATGCGGCAGCTTCTTACTACATTCAAACAATTAATATTCTTATGACATATGGGTCTGAGGCATCTGAGAGGGTATTGTTCAAAGAGTCACTGCTATTACGATCTTCAGTGTATTTTTGCCATTCAATTTGGTATAGAACTTTTTCAGCAGTTTAGGTGTCCAAATACTATGTTATGTTTATCAGTTGATCTAGGCATATACCGACTTCTAGTTTGATATTGGCATGGGTCACTATTGTATGATACGATCTGTATGATGCATTTTGCCTACAACAGGAATATGAAATGTAATATAAAAAAGATAAGTACTTACTGAGAACTCCTTTCGTCAAATCACAGTCACCTGGGGAGCGGCAAAACACCAAATCTTGATGAAACTTTGCCATTAGGCTTTCAATAATTTTTGTCCGTGTCAGTGGCACTCTTTCTAATGCAGTACAAGCAAGCTTCATGAGAGGCATTGTGAAAGGTCTAATTCCATCTGTTTGCTACAAGAACAATAAATTTAATATAACATTGTAGAAAAGATTAATTGAAACATCGGAAAGAAACACGGTAAATACAAATGTACTGTATATCCTACAATCAACAACAAAAGCATAATATTTCACACACAAAAAACCATATACAGGTAAGAAAAATTTCAGTGAAGTTGGTTTCTATAAAGAAATTCATGGAATCCTATATAAATTGATCAAGCAACAACTGAGATCCATTACGAGACACGGACACAACTGGATACAGACACGATATAGATTTGGAATATAACATTTTTAGAAAAAAAAAAAATAGGATACACACACGCTATGGGTATGATTGTATATACATATGAAAACATATACACACACATTTTATATAATAATATCTATATGTACGTGTGTTTTTGCTAGTGGTTCTGATACAGAAGTGTTACTCTCACATCTCAAATATTGTTGGTATGGTCACGACCATTTAAAATCACTGACAACAATGTTTTGGGTCTCTTTACAGCCTAGACATGGATGAACCATATCAGACTTGAGCACGAGGAGGTGTCGTATCAAATATGCATTAGATACGGGTACGGGCACAGATACGGTCCTTTGAAGGAGAACATAGGTTGCAATGGATACTGAAAAGCGCAACAATCGTTTGTAATGACATGTTCAAATTATGTTAATTGGTCATCGAGGGTTTAAGGCCAGCAAAAAGTAGTGGGGTAGGGAATGAATCTAATTGTCCGCATGTTGCCCGTAGAAAACTTGATCATCAAACGGTTGGTTAAAAACAAGCTCAATGGTTTTTTAGTTTTTTTTAGAATATCATAAGAAATTAGCCGAGTAAAAGTAATGTGAAATTAAAAAAATGATTATTTTCCCCAGGTTCAAATATAGAACGGAAATCAAATGTTATGCATACATAAGTTATCAGCACGTTTCTAGGTTTAACATAAAAAAGAAAGAAGGAAATAAACAAAAAAGATGTCGAGATAACATGAATGGCAACTAGGAAACTAGAGCAATGCTGTGAATAGTAACTATAAGCTCGGGCCAACAGAAAATTGTTTCGGCATTCTAATTGTTCGGAAACTAGACAAAGATATTGGTCTCAGCTAATATACCTTGAAACTTCTCCTAAGAAAAGCTTGGAAACAGGGACGAGCCTAGGAACATTTACTTGTATGTTTGGCAAATGGAAACTTGTAGGGTCCACCACTAAAGTGGGAACTAAGATGGAAACTACTTTCCATCCATTTGGATGGAAACTACTTTCCATCCATTTGGATGGAAAGTCACAGGACCTCAATGGAGCAAATACGACCCGATTGTTTTTTATTATTATTTTCTTTTTCAAAATCAAACACCAACCTATAACTCTATGCATAATTTATTCATTTTATTATTATTATGTGTCATCATTAATGACAAGTTCCTAGCTTCTACTTTCTAGCAAACATACAACATTTTTAACTGAAAACTCACGTTTCTTATGGTTTCTAGAAACCAAAAAGAAATCAAGTTTCTTACGGTTCCTCTCATCAATCAATCGTGAAAACTGAAACAGGAGGGAGTTGTGCGTGCAAATATGGCCCAGATTGTCACATCTCTACTATTTATAAGGAGGCTTGAATATGGCTAGCCGTCTAAGCCGTATGTATATACTCACGTAATTAAAAATTAAAAAAGAAATAAATTCTGACTTATTATTTAACTATATAAATAATACTTAGCTATAGTCAAACACCTCTAACTCATGTGGTTAAGGTGGGAGGCATTCTCCTTGGATGGGTGAGTTCAATTCCACAGGACAGCTTTATTTATAACAATTTTTAATTTAAATTTTTTTCAACAAATTTTTTAAGTGCGTGCAATGCACGTTACTAATATCTATAAACCCAGAGCAAAATGTCTAGTTTTATCTTTTCAATTAATATCCATCACTCCAACCCATTCAAACAAAAGAAATAATTTTGTGACTCCTTAGTAGAACTAATTCTTGGACATATTCCTAAACAATTATTCTATTTCCATTATTTTAATATTGGGAAGAAGAAAAACAGTGCAGAAGTAAAAAAAAAATGAGAGAGGGAGAGAGACCTGGTAGTCCCATTCGGCGGCGATGGCGTGGGCGAGGGCTCGGGTGGGGATCTTGAGGGGCCTCTTGGAAGGGGTCTTGAGGGTCCGGTAGTCGAGCATCACGCTCCACCCCACCCCGCCCTCCGCCCTCCGCGTCGTCACCTCTTTGTAGAACCGCTTCCCGATGATGGACCCCGTCATCGACGACGTCGGCATCGATACCGACGACCCCGAGCTCGACCGGGGCCCATGTATGAATATGGCGTCCTCGCCGATCGGCTGCTGCTGCTGCTCTTCGGCGGCGGTGGTGAAGGAGGAGAGGAGGGGTCGGCGGAGTATCGATCTTGACCTGAGGATTTTCTTTGCGGCGAAGGAGCAGACGGAAGACGCCATTTCTCCCCCCCTCTCTCTCTCTCTCTCTAGACTCGAACTAGAGCAAGTAGAGCATTTGGAGAAACCAGCCCTAACAAATTTCATGAAAAAAAAAGGGTATTTCTATGGGCACTACCAAAATTGCTAGGGGGCATCAATTGCTAGGGGGCAGCCCATCAATGTGGAGAAATTGCTAGGGGGCACCCAAAAATTGCTAGGGGCAGCCCAACCCCCCCAAACCCAAAAATTTCATTTCATTTTCATTATTCCCTCTCTCTCCTCAAGAAGAAAACAAAGAAAGCTCTCTCCCTCTCCCTCTCCCTCTCCCTCTCTATCTCCTAAACCCTAATTTCTTCTTCTCCATCACTCCATTCTCAAATCCTCCACGAAGATTCTCGAAGAGATGACACGCAAGTCAAAGCAACCCGAATCCAGGTACGTTCTTCCCTAATTTTTTCGAAATTTCTTTAAATTATATTCGAAACCCTAGAATTGGTTTAATTCTTGAATTTTTTTTTGTAAAATAGGTTTATAATCTCTTGCACGTTCTCTTCTCTTATTTTCGAACACATGAAATCCGAAATTTATGTTGAAACCCTAACCCTAGAACACGACAAAATAGGATTTCGTTAGTGGACTTCGGCTTGCTCGACAGTAGGACTGCCAGGAATGGGGCAGTCCTAATGAAAATTAGGACTGCCACAGTCCTGGCAGTCCTATTCTGAAAGAGGACTGTCAGAACTGTGGCAGTCCTAATTTTCATTAGGACTGCCCCATTCCTGGCAGTCCTACTTGTTTTGAGAATAAAATGGCCCACTTAATGTTATCATGATCGTAGCAGGGCCTGGATTCTCTTGCAAATTGTCTTCAAGTAATCCCAACCTTGAAGTTATCGTGTGATTGTTATCATGATTTTAGCATGAGTTGAATATTGTCCAACATAATCTGCTGCTGCATATTGATATTGATACAGTTGATTTCCTTTACTCATATCTTTGATATCATCAAAACTTTGCGGAAGTCAAATATATAGGATAGATTCCATGTTTGATGTACTTTTAGAACTCGAGTAGTTTGATGACAAAAGTTGTTTCTATTACTTACAAGTGTATGTTGTCATGCAGTCCACCGAACAAAAGAATACGGCCCACCGCGTCAAAGCGGAAGGAACGTGCGGAGCGTCCTCGCGAGCGTCCGATAACAATTATCGAACCGGCGCCCGAAGCTCGGTCTCGGACATCGCCACCGGCACGTCAAGCTCGGTCGAAGCAACGAGCTCCTACTCCTACGCCTCCTTCCGACGACGACGACGACCTGCCAATTGCCCAACTCCTATCACGTCAAGAGGGTTCTGCGCCATTTGAGGAGGTCGGTCCTTCTGAGGAGGCCGGTCCTTCTGACGAGGCCGGTCCTTCTGAGCCGCCTGTCCGTCCGCCCGATTGCTCGATGTTGGTTTCTTTTGAGAACCACATTGCGTACGAAATATGGAAGAACCCGGTATGTACATAACGTTTGTAAACGGTAGTATACTTTTCAAATATGTATTTCATAATTGATATGTGTTTTGTTGTATACAGAGGACATATCGTATCCTTAGGGCTGTGAGTCACGGCAAGAAAACCGTGTCGTGGCAGTTTACAAGCTTATCCGAGGCCGTCCGGAGCAAAATCATACCGAGCGGCTTGCACAATTTGGCGCAAAACGCCTACCGAACAATGGATAGTTCCCTAATATCCGCCTTCGTGGAGAGATGGCACCCGGAGACGAACACATTTCATCTCCCCTGCGGGGAGATGACCATTACACTCGACGACGTGTACCATATATTGGAGCTGCCAGTGACCGGGCGTGTAATGACCAAAGAACATTACACGAATGAGAAATCCGTAAAATGGTACGAGAAGATCGTCAAGTTCGTCTCAGATCACCTTGGAGTTACGGCTACGAGTTTTACAACTCTACCAGGCTTCAAGAAGTCGTACGGAATTCCTCTATCATTTCTGGTGGACCAGTTCATGGATATGGAGGTTGACGACGATGACGATGAGACGGTCGACGCGGTGGCTCGTGCGTATATGTTGTTTGTCCTGGGAACGGTCGGCATTCCGGACAAGTCCGGTACGTCGATACATGCTCGGTACATGCTAAACTTATCTGAAGTGGATGACTTCATCGAGATATCCTGGGGAAGCGGTATCCTGGCCAACCTTTACCGCGAGCTCGGCATAGCATCCCGTGTCGGGACTAAGACTATGGCCGGCTGTCAGACTCTGTTACAGCAAGTTTTAGACAGGACTGCCAGGTTCCTGGCAGTCCTACTTCAGTGTAGGACTGCCATGGCTTGGGCAGTCCTAACTTTGAGCCTCTGTGTGAATTTTATTCACACAGAAATTCATCACAGAGACTCAAAGTTAGGACTGCCAGGGTCTTGGCAGTCCTGATACTGATCCTTTGTAACAGTTTCTCAAACTGAAACGATGTGACAGTGGACACTCACATAACACAGATAAGACACAAGTAGGTACATATAACACAAGTAGACACAGGTAAACACATATAACACAGGCAGACACATATAGTACACAGGTAGGCACGTATAACACAGGTACGCAAAATCAAACACATATAACTCAAATACAAAAGTGGTCCTCCATACACAAAATGTTAGACTGTAAATATATATTACTGGACTTCATTTTTCACTGTATACAAAAGTGGTCCTCCATATACAAAATGTTAGACTGTAAATATATCTATACTTAGTCGATTTCGACGTCGTAATGGTCAGCAGGTAAGTCTCTTGGCTCCTCAATCTTCAACAACCTCTTACAATGGTTGATCTGCTCAACGAAAGGTGTGGTCCAAGCGATGGCTTCGACCGGTGCTCTTTTGTACCAAACTGTTGAAGGTGGAGGAATCGAAGAATGACCGATCATCTTTAGTACAACGAAGTGATCCCCGATCAGACCTATAGTACATAGGTTAGACACTCCGTGGTCCGTCGGAGGAGCACACATCGGAAAGAATGTATTGTTAATATCCGGTGAGATAATTACAACAGGTATCATGTACCTATTAGCAAATAGATAGCCGGCAGACGGGACTGACATGTAGTGGTCTGTCCCGGTTACACTGTCGGTGCAAGGGATACTTAACAACAAACTTGCAACCGTTTCTTCGCTTAGGATGCGGGAGTAGAATGGAAGACGAGTCTCTAACTCCTCGTACATCTCCTGCCTCACCCGTCTCCATCCGTCTTTGTCATCATAACCAAGATGCATTGCAAGGGCATGAAATCCGCAATGGCCATCACCGGGGACATCGACAATAGACCAAATGTAACTTCGAAGCGCAGGTTGAAATTTGTCTATATACAAACTCGTTGTTTGGCTTGCAACTGTATCCATTTTCTCTATTTTTTGGCGAACGACAAGCTTGCCCTTCCGTGCAGGCGAAGGTTGCTGTAAGCTTCGTTCAACATGCTCAAAGTGCGATGGATCTCTCCTAGTTGACTCCAGCCTTCTCTTCCGTGAACTAGTCAATCTTGTGTGAGGCCTGCCTTTAGGATTGGAAACAACGGTCGGCTCATGCATTGTAGTAGTGACCGGACATGCAAGTTCTTGCATTTTAAGCTCAATGGACTGCCGCTCCGCTGCTACTGATGCTAACCACCTTGCGTGGAGAAGTTTCAGTTGTGGCAAAGAGAAGAAATCATCGTCCTTCTTCACCACAGGCATCATAGACAACTGCCTCCAACGTTGATCGACTGCTTCAACTGGAATATGAATGGATTCACGGCGATATTCATTAATCTGATGTGCACAAGGGAGGCCCAATGTATGTCGATGTACACACCCGCAAACCTCGGGATCAAGTCCGACAAACTTTGATCTTTCAATCTCATCAGCTATTAAGGCCAACGCCTTGTGAGATACCACGCGCATTAAAGCATTTAAGAGTACTTCCTTTCTATGCTCATGCTTGACTATATTCAAACTCATCTCAAATGATGCCTTAATTTCATTCACCGTCCGGTCTACTGATAAATGTATAGCTTGCCAAACAGAGACGAAGTTGCCGAGAGATGATTTTAGGTGCCTCTTCAATAATGAGTGTGCTCCTTCGACACGGTTGGTAGTTGTCGTGCCGTAATGCTTCACCACATTCGACCATGCTAAGACGAATTGTTCTTTGTGCGGTTCAAGCCATATATCTTTGATGTAAGAAATGCATGCCGGCTCCCTCGTCTCCCACTTTTGCTTGAACAAGTACCATGCGGCGTCGTAACTAGCAATCGTAGATGCTCGCCACACACAATTCCAATCATTGTAGAATTTGTCAAAAATTTGCATATTGATTTTACCATCCTGCTTCCGAAACTTCAACTTACATTGGGCTTGAATATTACGATTGACATGCCAAGTGCATAGCAATGTATCCGCTTGAGGAAAAACAATGCGAATAGCATTAATAAGGGCGTACTCTCTGTCGGTAACCAATACTGACGGCTGTGTATGACCAGTGTAAAGTGTTTTCAGTTTCTCCAACGCCCATGTGTAGTCTTCAAGCTTCTCACTCTTCATGAAGCAAAATGCCACTGGAAATGTTTTCCAAGTAGAGGTGAACCCGACAACATGAAACAGAGGCATCTTAAACTTATTTGTCTTGTACGTGCAATCAAGGACTAACACGTCGGCAAAGGACCTGGCCAAATTTGTGCAATCAAGATGAGCCCAAAAGAGTGATAATACTTCATTACTCTGGGGGTGTCTTCTATGGAACTCAACATAATGATTATCGGCAAGCAACTTGAGCACTTCTTGCATCGCCATTCTTGATTTCGTCCGGACAGCGTTTGAGGAAGCTAGGGCGTTGTATATTGTCTTCATTGTAGACATGTTCTTCTCATCTTCATGTCGTATGACGGAATATATTTGTCTCGGTGCAACTCCGGAGGTGGTCAAGTCTTCGACTATCTTCTTCTCCGTATTGTTCAACCGTCCGACATACGGATGATCCAATAGTGTCTCGGTAAACTCATGGTTGTGGGTTCCATTCTTCACTTCTACTGTCAATTTTCCCTCTTCTAAGTTTCTGATATGTATCGTGAATGGACAACCACATTTCCTCGTTCCAATATTTCTTCTTGGAACTTTACTTTGGCTAACTTCTACTGTGTTTTTCTTGTGCGTCCTGAACACACCACCTCTTTCACAGCCCACCACCACAGTTTGTCGTCCCGGTCGATTTCGGGCCGATCTGGATATCACTAGAACAATATTGTTTTTCCGTCCGACTTCTCGACACCAATGTATCGTACCCTCGCTTGATTCAAAACATAGATCGGTCCAAAATAAATGGGCTACATTGACTGCAATTGGAGCCGGTATCGCCAAATCGGAAGATCTCAAGTCCTACAATAAATGTTCTTTGGTTAGTACAATTAGACAAAATTCTAAAGTAAATAGGTTTCATAGATTAGGCCCATGCATAAGATTGGTGTCCATAAATAGCAAATTGTGTTAATAGCAAGACCGTCTTCTGTGAAGGACTACAATAGAACTCTGTATTCTTATCATAGAATAGGACTGCCAGAGTGGAGGCAGTCCTTCACAAAAGAAGGACTGCCAGGACCCTGGCTGTAGTGCCCCGTCCCTACATCGTGCCCCGTACTCTGTCCACGGGGTGCACGAGAAAGGAACACTGTCGCTATCGATTCGGCCGGGACCGATAGGTCGGGATCGACCGAGTCGATCGAACGAGAACGGTTGAATTAAGATCCATTCCTCGTTATGGAATGTCTTCTTCGGAACCAAGTCCCATATTCAGCGGGTTGCGCCTCGAGGATTGACTCTGCGGCTGAGTCGGGAGAGACCTCCCGTTGCTCTGCTTTTCACGCCGCTTGCGTTGGTTTTGGCTTTGTTTTCTGAATGCGTTTCGTGGATGTTTTCGATGGTTTTCATGGCTTGCATTTCGAACTCGCATTTCCTATCGAACTCTTTGAATAATGCAGTGTTCTGATCGGTTGCTTGTGCGATTTCAGGTAATCGCGTAGGCGACGTCTAGCGCGACCAACAAGTTCGCTCGCCAAGGTAAACTCAAGGTGAGTGGCTGACCCTTCTCTTCTCGACCCCCTTCTTAGGCAAAATCGATAATGTTGTTGCGGATGAAAAGATAAATGCAAGGGCACGAACACGGGAAAAAGGATGGGTTTTCAAAGAGAATGTAGGCTATGTCTTAATAACTAAAAAGGAAAAATATGTCTTTACACGGTTATGGACAACTTGTCGACAAGGCAATAGTTTCCTCGAGCGGCAACCCGAGGCCACGGGACCGACTCGGCCTAGGAGGAAACAGGGTATAGCCGTGCATAAGGTTTCAGCACAGGTTAAGCGGGGGCTTGCAACGGAGCTAGCTACTTGCGTTGAAAGGATCCCGATTAACAAAGCTATACGTCCAGGATGGCTTGTGATGCCAGTGACCAATCACACGTAATAAGGCACTTGGAAATGAAAAAGGATAAAAATGGATAAGGAAGAACATGGTAAGTTTCTTAAGGCGCGGCGTGGTCCGTCGGGGTAAGTTTCAACGTAAAGTTCACTATGCTTGTCATTACATGTCTGTAATCCATTAGGATGGTTAGAAACATTCATACTCAATTGTCATATAAACTCTTCAACCAAATGAGAGCTTGGAATTTAAATAGCCACGCACCAGTACAAAGTGTAATGTACTGATCCTCGCTCTCCACGCAGGTACCCCGAACTACGAAGGGCGTGCCAACTAAAGCTCAAGGCGGCGTGCATTCCTTTGAAGCCTCGTCCGTGTGAAGGCTTGTTTTCTGGATTTCCTTTTGAAGAAGACCCGCACATCAGTCCAAAGAAAAATGACGACTCGACTTCCCGCCATAGCAGGTGGAAATATGTATTGGTTTTTGCTTGTATAAAAGGGTGTAATGTATGGAACGACTATCTCATCGGCGTTCATTTTGTAAGTCGAAGTCATGTTGTAGCCCGCGCGGCAAATGATTGTAAAGGAGTCTATGTAAAGTTCTTATTATCAATGAAAAAGTCTATTTTTACTTCAAATGTGTTGTTCAAATTCTCTGCGTACTCTAAATTGATGTTGTGTTTCGGATAACCTTATGACTATGCCTTGTGCGATCGCAACTTAGGTTCGCACGGCATCACGCCCGGGGGACGACTATCGATTCGACGGAATCGGGGCGTGACATAATGGTATCAGAGCACGGCTTTACATCCTTTGACCTCGCGTCTAGAGTTTCAAACCATTGACCACGCAACGATGAGATAAGTTGTTCCATACAATGAGTCCATAATAATTTGAGACTGATGCGTTGCCTTCGTATCGCAGAAGTGGCGGAACCCACGGCCGAGCAAGAACAGAGCGCTTCCAGTGGCTCTAGTAGCTCGCATCGTCGGCAGGCCGGACCTTCTAACGATACCATCGAAAGGATACTGCGCATGATGGAGGCGCAGCGGACCCAGTCCGAGAACCGACATCAACGAGTAGAGGAACGACAGGCCCAGTTCGAAGCTCGCTTCGATGCGCACATCAAACTTCAACAAAAGCAGATGGATACCCTGCAGCAGATCGTCCAGACGTTTGCGGCCAACGGAAATTCTGCGACGGCACCTACCGTCACCGTACCTACTACCACCGTGCCGACGATTCCACCCAGTGAAGTCGACACGGCGGAGCCTGAGCTTCAACCAACGGCACCAAAGAAGTACAACTTCGAAGTGTCAGAATTCAAGAAGGCGTATCGCACCTCTTTCAGCGGCACCGAGGGTCCTTCCATTGCGATCGACTGGCTGGAAGAACTAGAAGACCACTTCGAGCTCCTCGGCATCGAAGAATCAAAGTAAGTCGCCTGCGCACAACTTCAACTACGGTTGAACGTGCACGACTGGTGGGCCGTGCGCAAGCGAGCGATTCGACCGGACAACACTACCGCGCCGATCTCTTGGGCCACGTTCCGCAAGGCCTTCGAACTCGAGTACCTTCCGTCTGCCGTTCGCCAAGCAAAGGAAAACGAATTCATGTCATTGAAGCAGGGGAGCAGGACGGTACAACAGTACGCTGTAGAGTTCAACAAATTGTCCAAGTTCGCTGGTGCGTTTCTGCCTACTGAAGAGTGCCGCGTGCGACGGTTCGAAGTGGGACTGCGACAATCTATTGGTGCGCATATCGGCGTCCCGGAGTACAAGACCACGGGCGAGGCTCTGAATCACGCTCTCCGTCTTGAGAGCCTGCATCCTTCCAGTGCTGACGACGTTGTGCGCCACTCCAATCACAAACGTCCTGGCTATACAGGAGGTAACAACCATGCGTCAAAGCGTCAGAACCAAGGCGGCTATCGGGGACATAACACGCCACCGCGATGCGCCAAGTGCGGTTTCGTTGGGCACGAGGCGAGCAAGTGCCTTGTCGCCGATGGAGGATGCTTCTATTGCGGCCAGAAAGGTCACTACAAACAAGACTGCCCCCAAAGACAGAACCGTAATGCCCCGCCACCTCAACGCCGTCCAGGGAATCAAGTTCCAGCGCCTCGAGTCCCTCAGCCTGCACCTCAACATGGCCAAGACCGTCGCCCCAATGCCCAGGGCCGCGTCTACGCCATGACTCGGGACGAAGCGCTTGCCTCAGACACGGTCGTGACAGGTATACTTAGTTTTAATAATGTGCCTGCTCGCGTACTATTTGATTCAGGTGCTTCGCATAGTTTTATAGCGGCGGACTTTGTCGCCGAGCACAAATTTCTATTAATATCATTAGACCTCGACCTTAGCGTGAGCACACCTTCGGGCATACCAATACTCACTAATTCAGCCTGCACCGACGGGATTATCTGTATTGGCGGTCAAAAGATCGGTCTGGACGTGATGGTCCTAGACATGAATGACTTCGATATCATTCTGGGGATGGATTGGCTCGGGCCGTGCAACGCAACCATAGACTGTGCCAGGAAGACGGTCACTTTCCGCATACCAGGAGTGCCTGAATTCTGCTTTTCGTGTGGTGAGGCGTCGTCGACCTGCATGTTGATCTCGGCAATCTCTGCTCGGAGGATGCTGCATTCTGGGTGCGAAGGCTACTTGGCGTCCGTCCGAGACATGCGACAGGAAGGTGCAAACGTAGGTCAGACCGACGTTGTGGCAGAATTCCCCGATGTGTTCCCGGACGAGCTACCCGGCATGCCCCCCGACCGAGAGATCGAGTTCAGCATCGATACATTCCCCGATACTCGACCGATTTCAAAGGCCCCGTACAGAATGGCCCCTGCTGAGCTGAAGGAACTCAAGGTCCAGCTACAAGAATTACTCGATAAAGGGTTTATTCGGCCTAGTGTTTCACCGTGGGGAGCGCCCGTATTGTTCGTGAAGAAGAAGGATGGGTCCATGCGTCTGTGCGTCGATTACCGAGAGCTTAACAAGGCCACCATCCGGAACAAGTATCCTTTGCCCCGCATAGACGACTTATTCGATCAACTACAAGGCGCCTCGGTATTTTCGAAAATTGATCTCCGCTCGGGCTATCATCAGCTCAAGATCAAGTCGGACGACGTGCAAAAGTCAGCCTTTCGCACTCGGTACGGCCACTACGAGTTCCTGGTGATGCCATTCGGCCTAACAAACGCCCCTGCCGCCTTCATGGACCTAATGAATCGGGTGTTTCGACCCTTCCTTGATAAATTTGTGGTAGTCTTTATTGACGATATTCTCATCTACTCGAAAGACAGGGCGCAGCATGCAGAACATCTGCGGACCGTGCTCCAGACACTTCGAGAGAACCAGCTATTTGCGAAGCGGAGTAAGTACGAATTTTGGCTCAGCAGCGTATCCTTCCTTGGTCACATCATTTCGTCCGAAGGCATTGCAGTCGACCCGAAGAAAGTGGAAGCCGTTGCTGATTGGAAGAGGCCTGCGTCTGCTAGCGAGATTAGAAGCTTTCTTGGTTTGGCGGGATACTATCGACGCTTCGTGAAAGACTTCGCGAAGATTGCATCGCCACTGACTCGCCTCACTCAAAAGGGAGTCGTGTATGAGTGGTCGGATGACTGTGAAGCTTCATTCCAGGAGCTAAAACAGCGGCTGATTTCGGCACCCATACTCGCACTTCCTGATGGGCCAGAGGGTTTTCAGATATTCAGCGATGCTTCAGGCTAGGGCTTGGGATGTGTGCTCATGCAGCGGAACAAGGTGATATCATTCGCCTCCAGACAGTTGAAGCCGCACGAGAAGAACTATCCTACGCACGACTTGGAGTTAGCGACGATTGTGTTCGCATTGAAATTGTGGCGTCACTATCTATATGGCGTGGCGTGCGCGATCTATACCGACCACAAGAGCCTCAAGTATCTCTTCACCCAGAAAGAACTGAACTTACGACAGCGGCGCTGGCTCGAACTAATCAAGGACTATGACTTGACGATCGACTACACTCCGGGCAAGGGAAATGTGGTGGCGGACGCTCTGAGTCGGAAATACCTTGCCTCGCTATCCATCGACCGCAGACTACTACAAGATCTTGAAGAAATGGGCATCGATCTCCGGGTTCGATTCAGGGATATACGGTTGGCGCAGCTGCAGTTAGAGCCGAGTTTGCTGGAAAAGATCATGGCCGCTCAGAAGGATGATCCGTACCTGAAGAAAATGCGCGAGCGAATTTCAACAGGTAGTGTGACCGACTTTGCGGAAGACAAGACCGGCGCGCTGCGATTGAATGGCCGACTATGTGTTCCGGATGATTCTGAACTACGAAAGGAGATTTTGTCGGAGGCGCATCACGCGAAGTATACCTTGCATCCAGGCAGTACCAAGATGTACAAGGACCTCCGTACGACTTTCTGGTGGCACGGGATGAAGAGAGATGTGGCGCTCTTCGTGTCACAATGCATGGCCTGTCAGCAGGTGAAAGCTGAGCATCAGCGACCGGGCGGGGAGATGCAGAACCTTGCCATTCCAGAGTGGAAATGGGATCATGTCACGATGGACTTTATTGTTGGCCTGCCGAAGACACCACGGGGGAGCGACGCCATCTGGGTCATAGTCGATCGATTAACCAAGTCGGCGCACTTCATTGCCATTAAAGTTACTTGGAGCGTTGATCGGCTGGCGCAGATTTATCTTGACGAGATCGTACGGCTGCACGGAGTTCCAGTATCCATCGTCTCTGATCGGGATTCACGGTTCATGTCGCGATTCTGGAGTAGCCTTCAGTCGGCGCTGGGTACCAAGTTGCAGTTCAGTTCAGCTTACCATCCACAGACCGACGGCCAAACAGAGCGCGTTAATCAGATTCTCGAAGACATGCTACGGCTCTGCGCAATCGACTTCAAATCAAGCTGGAACGTCCACTTACCGTTGGCAGAATTTGCATATAACAATAGCTACCAGTCCAGCATCCAAATGGCGTCGTATGAAGCCTTGTACGGTCGAAAGTGCAGATCGCCCATTTGTTGGGATAAAGTCGGGGAACGGCAGATACTCGGCCCGGAGCTGGTAGAACAGACGGTGCAGAAGGTCAAGCTAATTCGGGAAAGACTAAAGATTGCACAGAGTCGGCAGAAGAGCTATGCCGACACCCATCGAAGACCGCTTGAGTTCTGTGTAGGCGATCACGTGTTCCTGAAGGTGTCGCCCATGCGTGGAGTTACTCGGTTCGGCGTAAAGGGGAAGCTGAGTCCGAGATTCGTTGGGCCGTTCGAAATACTCGAGCGGGTCGCCCCCGTAGCCTATAGGATTGCCCTACCGCCGGCGCTTGAAGGTGTCCACAATGTCTTCCACGTCTCCCAACTGTGGAAGTACGTGCACGACCCTAGCCACGTGGTAGATTTTGGCCAGCTGGAGCTAAAGTCCGACTTATCCTACGTTGAAGCGCCCGTTCAAATATTGGAACGCAAGGATAAGTTACTTCGAAATCGGGCGATCCCTCTCGTCCGCGTACTCTGGAGGAACCATGCGGCAGAGGAGTCGACATGGGAACTCGAGTCAGAAATGAGGGAAAAGTTCCCTTCATTATTTTCATAGAGGTAGGTTCTATTTTTAAGTTTCGAGGACGAAACTTTTTCTTAGTTGGTTATGGTGTAGTGCCCCGTCCCTACATCGTGCCCCGTACTCTGTCCACGGGGTGCGCGAGAAAGGAACACTGTCGCTATCGATTCGGCCGGGACCGATAGGTCGGGATCGACCGAGTCGATCGAACGGGAACGGTTGAATTAAGATCCATTCCTCGTTATGGAATGTCTTATTCGGAACCAAGTCCCATATTCAGCGGGTTGCGCCTCGAGGATTGACTCTGCGGCTGAGTCGGGAGAGACCTCCCGTTGCTCTGCTTTTCACGCCGCTTGCGTTGGTTTTGGCTTTGTTTTCTGAATGCATTTCGTGGATGTTTTCGATGGTTTTCATGGCTTGCATTTCGAACTCGCATTTCCTATCGAACTCTTTGAATAATGCAGTGTTCTGATCGGTTGCTTGTGCGATTTCAGGTAATCGCGTAGGCGACGTCTAGCGTGACCAACAAGTTCGCTCGCCAAGGTAAACTCAAGGTGAGTGGCTGACCCTTCTCTTCTCGACCCCCTTCTTAGGCAAAATCGATAATGTTGTTGCGGATGAAAAGATAAATGCAAGGGCACGAACACGGGAAAAAGGATGGGTTTTCAAAGAGAATGTAGGCTATGTCTTAATAACTAAAAAGGAAAAATATGTCTTTACACGGTTATGGACAACTTGTCGACAAGGCAATAGTTTCCTCGAGCGGCAACCCGAGGCCACGGGACCGACTCGGCCTAGGAGGAAACAGGGTATAGCCGTGCATAAGGTTTCAGCACAGGTTAAGCGGGGGCTTGCAACGGAGCTAGCTACTTGCGTTGAAAGGATCCCGATTAACAAAGCTATACGTCCAGGATGGCTTGTGATGCCAGTGACCAATCACACGTAATAAGGCACTTGGAAATGAAAAAGGATAAAAATGGATAAGGAAGAACATGGTAAGTTTCTTAAGGCGCGGCGCGGTCCGCCGGGGTAAGTTTCAACGTAAAGTTCACTATGCTTGTCATTACATGTCTGTAATCCATTAGGATGGTTAGAAACATTCATACTCAATTGTCATATAAACTCTTCAACCAAATGAGAGCTTAGAATTTAAATAGCCACGCACCAGTACAAAGTGTAATGTACTGATCCTCGCTCTCCACGCAGGTACCCCGAACTACGAAGGACGTGCCAACTAAAGCTCAAGGCGGCGTGCATTCCTTTGAAGCCTCGTCCGTGTGAAGGCTTGTTTTCTGGATTTCCTTTTGAAGAAGACCCGCACATCAGTCCAAAGAAAAATGACGACTCGACTTTCCGCCATAGCAGGTGGAAATATGTATTGGTTTTTGCTTGTATAAAAGGGTGTAATGTATGGAACGACTATCTCATCGGCGTTCATTTTGTAAGTCGAAGTCATGTTGTAGCCCGCGCGGCAAATGATTGTAAAGGAGTCTATGTAAAGTTCTTATTATCAATGAAAAAGTCTATTTTTACTTCAAATGTGTTGTTCAAATTCTCTGCGTACTCTAAATTGATGTTGTGTTTCGGATAACCTTATGACTATGCCTTGTGCGATCGCAACTTAGGTTCGCACGGCATCACGCCCGGGGGACGACTATCGATTCGACGGAATCGGGGCGTGACATAATGGTATCAGAGCACGGCTTTACATCCTTTGACCTCGCGTCTAGAGTTTCAAACCATTGACCACGCAACGATGAGATAAGTTGTTCCATACAATGAGTCCGTAATAATTTGAGACTGATGCGTTGCCTTCGTATTGCAGAAGTGGCGGAACCCACGGCCGAGCAAGAACAGAGCGCTTCCAGTGGCTCTAGTAGCTCGCATCGTCGGCAGGCCGGACCTTCTAACGATACCATCGAAAGGATACTGCGCATGATGGAGGCGCAGCGGACCCAGTCCGAGAACCGACATCAACGAGTAGAGGAACGACAGGCCCAGTTCGAAGCTCGCTTCGATGCGCACATCAAACTTCAACAAAAGCAGATGGATACCCTGCAGCAGATCGTCCAGACGTTTGCGGCCAACGGAAATTCTGCGACGGCACCTACCGTCACCGTACCTACTACCACCGTGCCGACGATTCCACCCAGTGAAGTCGACACGGCGGAGCCTGAGCTTCAACCAGCGGCACCAAAGAAGTACAACTTCGAAGTGTCAGAATTCAAGAAGGCGTATCGCACCTCTTTCAGCGGCACCGAGGGTCCTTCCATTGCGATCGACTGGCTGGAAGAACTAGAAGACCACTTCGAGCTCCTCGGCATCGAAGAATCAAAGTAAGTCGCCTGCGCACAACTTCAACTACGGTTGAACGTGCACGACTGGTGGGCCGTGCGCAAGCGAGCGATTCGACCGGACAACACTACCGCGCCGATCTCTTGGGCCACGTTCCGCAAGGCCTTCGAACTCGAGTACCTTCCGTCTGCCGTTCGCCAAGCAAAGGAAAACGAATTCATGTCATTGAAGCAGGGGAGCAGGACGGTACAACAGTACGCTGTAGAGTTCAACAAATTGTCCAAGTTCGCTGGTGCGTTTCTGCCTACTGAAGAGTGCCGCGTGCGACGGTTCGAAGTGGGACTGCGACAATCTATTGGTGCGCATGTCGGCGTCCCGGAGTACAAGACCACGGGCGAGGCTCTGAATCACGCTCTCCGTCTTGAGAGCCTGCATCCTTCCAGTGCTGACGACGTTGTGCGCCACTCCAATCACAAACGTCCTGGCTATACAGGAGGTAACAACCATGCGTCAAAGCGTCAGAACCAAGGCGGCTATCGGGGACATAACACGCCACCGCGATGCGCCAAGTGCGGTTTCGTTGGGCACGAGGCGAGCAAGTGCCTTGTCGCCGATGGAGGATGCTTCTATTGCGGCCAGAAAGGTCACTACAAACAAGACTGCCCCCAAAGACAGAACCGTAATGCCCCGCCACCTCAACGCCGTCCAGGGAATCAAGTTCCAGCGCCTCGAGTCCCTCAGCCTGCACCTCAACATGGCCAAGACCGTCGCCCCAATGCCCAGGGCCGCGTCTACGCCATGACTCGGGACGAAGCGCTTGCCTCAGACACGGTCGTGACAGGTATACTTAGTTTTAATAATGTGCCTGCTCGCGTACTATTTGATTCAGGTGCTTCGCATAGTTTTATAGCGGCGGACTTTGTCGCCGAGCACAAATTTCTATTAATATCATTAGACCTCGACCTTAGCGTGAGCACACCTTCGGGCATACCAATACTCACTAATTCAGCCTGCACCGACGGGATTATCTGTATTGGCGGTCAAAAGATCGGTCTGGACGTGATGGTCCTAGACATGAATGACTTCGATATCATTCTGGGGATGGATTGGCTCGGGCCGTGCAACGCAACCATAGACTGTGCCAGGAAGACGGTCACTTTCCGCATACCAAGAGTGCCTGAATTCTGCTTTTCGTGTGGTGAGGCGTCGTCGACCTGCATGTTGATCTCGGCAATCTCTGCTCGGAGGATGCTGCATTCTGGGTGCGAAGGCTACTTGGCGTCCGTCCGAGACATGCGACAGGAAGGTGCAAACGTAGGTCAGACCGACGTTGTGGCAGAATTCCCCGATGTGTTCCCGGACGAGCTACCCGGCATGCCCCCCGACCGAGAGATCGAGTTCAGCATCGATACATTCCCCGATACTCGACCGATTTCAAAGGCCCCGTACAGAATGGCCCCTGCTGAGCTGAAGGAACTCAAGGTCCAGCTACAAGAATTACTCGATAAAGGGTTTATTCGGCCTAGTGTTTCACCGTGGGGAGCGCCCGTATTGTTCGTGAAGAAGAAGGATGGGTCCATGCGTCTGTGCGTCGATTATCGAGAGCTTAACAAGGCCACCATCCGGAACAAGTATCCTTTGCCCCGCATAGACGACTTATTCGATCAACTACAAGGCGCCTCGGTATTTTCGAAAATTGATCTCCGCTCGGGCTATCATCAGCTCAAGATCAAGTCGGACGACGTGCAAAAGTCAGCCTTTCGCACTCGGTACGGCCACTACGAGTTCCTGGTGATGCCATTCGGCCTAACAAACGCCCCTGCCGCCTTCATGGACCTAATGAATCGGGTGTTTCGACCCTTCCTTGATAAATTTGTGGTAGTCTTTATTGACGATATTCTCATCTACTCGAAAGACAGGGCGCAGCATGCAGAACATCTGCGGACCGTGCTCCAGACACTTCGAGAGAACCAGCTATTTGCGAAGCGGAGTAAGTGCGAATTTTGGCTCAGCAGCGTATCCTTCCTTGGTCACATCATTTCGTCCGAAGGCATTGCAGTCGACCCGAAGAAAGTGGAAGCCGTTGCTGATTGGAAGAGGCCTGCGTCTGCTAGCGAGATTAGAAGCTTTCTTGGTTTGGCGGGATACTATCGACGCTTCGTGAAAGACTTCGCGAAGATTGCATCGCCACTGACTCGCCTCACTCAAAAGGGAGTCGTGTATGAGTGGTCGGATGACTGTGAAGCTTCATTCCAGGAGCTAAAACAGCGGCTGATTTCGGCACCCATACTCGCACTTCCTGATGGGCCAGAGGGTTTTCAGATATTCAGCGATGCTTCAGGCCAGGGCTTGGGATGTGTGCTCATGCAGCGGAACAAGGTGATATCATTCGCCTCCAGACAGTTGAAGCCGCACGAGAAGAACTATCCTACGCACGACTTGGAGTTAGCGGCGATTGTGTTCGCGTTGAAATTGTGGCGTCACTATCTATATGGCGTGGCGTGCGCGATCTATACCGACCACAAGAGCCTCAAGTATCTCTTCACCCAGAAAGAACTGAACTTACGACAGCGGCGCTGGCTCGAACTAATCAAGGACTATGACTTGACGATCGACTACACTCCGGGCAAGGGAAATGTGGTGGCGGACGCTCTGAGTCGGAAATACCTTGCCTCGCTATCCATCGACCGCAGACTACTACAAGATCTTGAAGAAATGGGCATCGATCTCCGGGTTCGATTCAGGGATATACGGTTGGCGCAGCTGCAGTTAGAGCCGAGTTTGCTGGAAAAGATCATGGCCGCTCAGAAGGATGATCCGTACCTGAAGAAAATGCGCGAGCGAATTTCAACAGGTAGTGTGACCGACTTTACGGAAGACAAGACCGGCGCGCTGCGATTGAATGGCCGACTATGTGTTCCGGATGATTCTGAACTACGAAAGGAGATTTTGTCGGAGGCGCATCACGCGAAGTATACCTTGCATCCAGGCAGTACCAAGATGTACAAGGACCTCCGTACGACTTTCTGGTGGCACGGGATGAAGAGAGATGTGGCGCTCTTCGTGTCACAATGCATGGCCTGTCAGCAGGTGAAAGCTGAGCATCAGCGACCGGGCGGGAAGATGCAGAACCTTGCCATTCCAGAGTGGAAATGGGATCATGTCACGATGGACTTTATTGTTGGCCTGCCGAAGACACCACGGGGGAGCGACGCCATCTGGGTCATAGTCGATCGATTAACCAAGTCGGCGCACTTCATTGCCATTAAAGTTACTTGGAGCGTTGATCGGCTGGCGCAGATTTATCTTGACGAGATCATACGGCTGCACGGAGTTCCAGTATCCATCGTCTCTGATCGGGATTCACGGTTCATGTCGCGATTCTGGAGTAGCCTTCAGTCGGCGCTGGGTACCAAGTTGCAGTTTAGTTCAGCTTACCATCCACAGACCGACGGCCAAACGGAGCGCGTTAATCAGATTCTCGAAGACATGCTACGGCTCTGCGCAATCGACTTCAAATCAAGCTGGGACGTCCACTTATCGTTGGCAGAATTTGCATATAACAATAGCTACCAGTCCAGCATCCAAATGGCGCCGTATGAAGCCTTGTACGGTCGAAAGTGCAGATCGCCCATTTGCTGGGATGAAGTCGGGGAACGGCAGATACTCGGCCCGGAGCTGGTAGAACAGACGGTGCAGAAGGTCAAGCTAATTCGAGAAAGACTAAAGATTGCACAGAGTCGGCAGAAGAGCTATGCCGACACCCATCGAAGACCGCTTGAGTTCTGTGTAGGCGATCACGTGTTCCTGAAGGTGTCGCCCATGCGTGGAGTTACTCGGTTCGACGTAAAGGGGAAGCTGAGTCCGAGATTCGTTGGGCCGTTCGAAATACTCGAGCGGGTCGCCCCCGTAGCCTATAGGATTGCCCTACCGCCGGCGCTTGAAGGTGTCCATAATGTCTTCCACGTCTCCCAACTGCGGAAGTACGTGCACGACCCTAGCCACGTGGTGGATTTTGGCCAGCTGGAGCTAAAGTCCGACTTATCCTACGTTGAAGCGCCCGTTCAAATATTGGAACGCAAGGATAAGTTACTTCGAAATCGGGCGATCCCTTTCGTCCGCGTACTCTGGAGGAACCATGCGGCAGAGGAGTCGACATGGGAACTCGAGTCAGAAATGAGAGAAAAGTTCCCTTCATTATTTTCATAGAGGTAGGTTCTATTCTTAAGTTTCGAGGACGAAACTTTTTCTTAGTTGGTTATGGTGTAGTGCCCCGTCCCTACATCGTGCCCCGTACTCTGTCCACGGGGTGCACGAGAAAGGAACACTGTCGCTATCGATTCGGCCGGGACCGATAGGTCGGGATCGACCGAGTCGATCGAACGGGAACGGTTGAATTAAGATCCATTCCTCGTTATGGAATGTCTTCTTCGGAACCAAGTCCCATATTCAGCGGGTTGCGCCTCGAGGATTGACTCTGCGGCTGAGTCGGGAGAGACCTCCCGTTGCTCTGCTTTTCACGCCGCTTGCGTTGGTTTTGGCTTTGTTTTCTGAATGCGTTTCGTGGATGTTTTCGATGGTTTTCATGGCTTGCATTTCGAACTCGCATTTCCTATCGAACTCTTTGAATAATGCAGTGTTCTGATCGGTTGCTTGTGCGATTTCAGGTAATCGCGTAGGCGACGTCTAGCGCGACCAACAAGTTCGCTCGCCAAGGTAAACTCAAGGTGAGTGGCTGACCCTTCTCTTCTCGACCCCCTTCTTAGGCAAAATCGATAATGTTGTTGCGGATGAAAAGATAAATGCAAGGGCACGAACACGGGAAAAAGGATGGGTTTTCAAAGAGAATGTAGGCTATGTCTTAATAACTAAAAAGGAAAAATATGTCTTTACACGGTTATGGACAACTTGTCGACAAGGCAATAGTTTCCTTGAGCGGCAACCCGAGGCCACGGGACCGACTCGGCCTAGGAGGAAACAGGGTATAGCCGTGCATAAGGTTTCAGCACAGGTTAAGCGGGGGCTTGCAACGGAGCTAGCTACTTGCGTTGAAAGGATCCCGATTAACAAAGCTATACGTCCAGGATGGCTTGTGATGCCAGTGACCAATCACACGTAATAAGGCACTTGGAAATGAAAAAGGATAAAAATGGATAAGGAAGAACATGGTAAGTTTCTTAAGGCGCGGCGCGGTCCGCCGGGGTAAGTTTCAACGTAAAGTTCACTATGCTTGTCATTACATGTCTGTAATCCATTAGGATGGTTAGAAACATTCATACTCAATTGTCATATAAACTCTTCAACCAAATGAGAGCTTGGAATTTAAATAGCCACGCACCAGTACAAAGTGTAATGTACTGATCCTCGCTCTCCACGCAGGTACCCCGAACTACGAAGGGCATGCCAACTAAAGCTCAAGGCGGCGTGCATTCCTTTGAAGCCTCGTCCGTGTGAAGGCTTGTTTTCTGGATTTCCTTTTGAAGAAGACCCGCACATCAGTCCAAAGAAAAATGACGACTCGACTTCCCGCCATAGCAGGTGGAAATATGTATTGGTTTTTGCTTGTATAAAAGGGTGTAATGTATGGAACGACTATCTCATCGGCGTTCATTTTGTAAGTCGAAGTCATGTTGTAGCCCGCGCGGCAAATGATTGTAAAGGAGTCTATGTAAAGTTCTTATTATCAATGAAAAAGTCTATTTTTACTTCAAATGTGTTGTTCAAATTCTCTGCGTACTCTAAATTGATGTTGTGTTTCGGATAACCTTATGACTATGCCTTGTGCGATCGCAACTTAGGTTCGCACGGCATCACGCCCGGGGGACGACTATCGATTCGACGGAATCGGGGCGTGACACTGGCAGTCCTACAAATAGGTAGGACTGCCAGGGTCCTGGCAGTCCTTCTTTTGTGAAGGACTGCCTCCACTCTGGCAGTCCTATTCTATGATCGGGACTGCCTGAGTGTTGGCAGTCCTCTGTGTCACAGCACAAGTTTAGGTCCGAGCTCAAGTTCAAATGTAGTTACCAAGAGAGCTTCCGATGTATCAAAGTTGTCTTCGAACGTGGCGGGAACGTGTTCTTCGGACGTGGCGGGAACGTTTGATGGTCCCGGTTGATCCATGTTCAATATTTTTCTATATTTAACACATAATTCAACTTTAATATGTGAAATTCTTCTTTAAAACATAAAACATAGTATAGTTCGATGACTTACCAAAAATTTGGAGAAGTCAATGACCTAGAGTTGAGGGAGAGAACAATTTGCCAACAATGTAGGGAGAAAAGAAAAAATTTAGGGTTTTAATTCTATGACCTAAGAGAAGAGAAGGAGGGAAGAAAATAGTTGAGGGAGAAAAGAAAAGAGAAGAAGGAGAGAGAAAATGAAAATTGGTATTTATAGTTGTGCTTGGGCTAGCCCCTAGCAAAAAATTTGGATGGCAAACTTGTAATAAACTTGAAAAATTTTGGGCTAGCCCCTAGCAATTTTGGTAGTGCCCATAGAAAAACCCAAAAAAATTGGGGGTGTACAAATCTCGGGTTTGAAATCGGAACCGAACAGAACCGACCCGAATTGTGAAATTTCGGATTGTGGGTTCGGTTATAAGCACAGTAAAAAACTGTTTTTTGTTGCGAGTTAGTATTTTCGATTACTAGAATCCTATTTACATTTATTTCTACGCCTTCCTTCATATCTGTATTTTACTATACTAGCATATGTGCACCTATTTTAACATTTTTAATTAGTTTAGGAAGACTTTTTAGGAAGACCAAAGGGTAGTCTTCCTAATTACTAAGTTGTCATTATTAAAGTTAATGAACTATTTTTAATTAGTATAAGTATGTAAGAGTATTTTCGGAATTTAAAAGTTTCACCATCTAAATTTTTCTATTATATAGTAGAATAGATAATGTCAAAAGTTACACTTTACCGTAAAACAATTTAATCTAAAAATATCCTTACATATCTATACTAATTAAAAATGGTTCATTAATTTTAATAAGGACAACTTAGTAATTACAAAGACTACCGTTTGGTCTTCCTAAAGATTCTTCCTAAGTAATTAAAAGAATGTTAAAATACGTATAAGGCACGTGCACATATGCTAGTAATAGAAAATTTTGAAAAGCTTCACTGTAAAACTTTTAAGATTTCCAAAATACCCTTATCTTACCTTATTTAATTAATTTTAAATTATAATTAATAATTTAATTAATATCCAGTACCATCATTAATGTTCACTATCATAATAAGTACTTAGTATCCATTATCATGTCTCTTTCCACTATTATTCCTTTTATTGTATAAAACTAAAATGTTATAAATATGAATTATTTATAAATATCCCATTTTTTATAAAGAAAACTTTTAAAATAGATTTTATTGCAAATATTTGACTTTTGAAAAAAGAAAACAAATAGTATAATAAAAGTTGGTAAAATATAAAATATTTTTTTAAATAATTATAAGTAACTTATTATGTTCAAATATTTTATTATGTAATAATATACTATAAAATACACATGTAAAGCACGTGCACAATTGCTAGTATATATTAAAAATAATAATTCTAAATACTCTACTTCATCTTTTTTGTGTCGTTCTTCCTCTGTTTCTCTCTTCCTCCCAAATTTCTCTTCCATCTATCTTAAATCTAATGCTACGTTTGGTTTGCTGAATTAGAGCCTTAGGAAAGGAAAGTGATTCTTTTCATTTGTTTGGAAGGCAACAGAAATGAGAAGGAAAGGAATTTGATTCCGAAGACAAATAGGGGAGAAATGGTTCCTTCCACCAACCCAATGATTCATTTTTTCCTTCTAAGGATTCACTTTTTCTTCCAATTTTTTTTTTAACTTTTTCAAACACCGGAAAATAAATTGATTGAAATTGCAATTTTTTAAAGGAAAGAAGATATCAAAGAATCAAAAAAAAAAAAAAAATCAAAGAATCTATTTCCTTTCCGCGAACCAAACGAGGCCTAAGGCGCGTTTGGATGAAGATTTCTATTCCTAAATCAACTTTTCATTCATTTTCCATGTTTGGTTTGGTTACAAAAATGTAGTCCAATTTTTTTTTATTCCCATGTTTGGTTCAGACAGGAATAGTAAGTTTAATTTGTTTAATTTTTTATAAATAATCCTTCATTAATTTTATTATTTATACTATTATATAATCCAAATAACACGAATATTTGGATTATATACCTCCTTACTTCAAAATTATTTATATAGGGATAATAATGTCGTTTACACCCTCCACTAATTTGAATTTATAAACTAATTGTAATCTCATCATCTTAGATCCATAACCTTCTTTTTCTCTCTCTCTTTCTCTTTTTTCTCTCTTTCTCTGATCTTCACTTTTCTTTTTTCCTACAGTACGTAAACTTTTTCCCTTCTACTTTGTATTTTACAGTATAGAAGGAAATAAAATGAAGGAAGAGAGGAAATAAAGATCTCCAAACTTCTCATGCTGAGTTCGGGTTGGTTCGTATCTTTTGTTTTTATTGTTTTTTTTTACACAGGACGTCAAAGCTAGTTCATTTATTTATATATATCATTTTTTTCTAATATCTCCAATTCTCACAAATTAAAACAAAAATATCAATTATATTTCTTTTTGTATCCGTGTGTTTTTGCTCCTCCACACTTGCAAACAGTCCTGGACATAATATGAGGCACTTGCCTCAAGCCCATAATTTTAGGAGACACCAATTTTTTTGGGTATATATAGCCAACTGAAATTGGGCCAAACTGTTTTAATTTTACACAAGTCCGCCCACTACAACAAATGACCCACAGGATTCCAAGTTCTTTTTGGAAGGGAAATGCAACCAAGTCTGGTTGTAAGCTTTACAACCGCCTACGTGGCATCTATTGATTGGGAGAGAGGGAGGATCGAGTGGGACTGGATGGAACCGAGTGGGACCATGTTAGCAGACGGTAGGTGTGGGTTGAAAGAAAATTTTTCAGAAATTTTCATATAGGATAAAGAAGTTTACCAAAATTATAAAAAAAGTAAAAAGTTTGGAAGTATTGCGTTTGGGGTAAAGAAGCGACATTTCTGATGGCGCCCTCGTGAAAATGGAGGAGGGAGATTATGACGCGCCATGAACCATGGCGCGCTACAATGTGACAAGATGGAGTCAAGATGTGACAAGATGGAGTCCTGACAACGACAAGATGGAGCGCCATTTTTAATGGCGCGTTCTAGTCGAAGAGCCACCAATGCTGGCGCGCTCCAGTGGCCTGACAACGACAAGATGGAGTGCCATCTGGCCTGACAACGACAAGATGGAGCGCCATCTTTGATGGCGCGTTCTGAGCGAAGGCCACCAGTGATGGCGCGCTCCAGGTCCGACAACCTTCATTTGTGGGAATCCAACGGCTACATTTCAACGGCTACATTTACGTCTCAATTCTCAACGGCTACATTTACGTCTCAATTCTCAACGGCTACATTTTTAACGTCTCAATTCTCAACGTCTATTTATTGCAGTGCTATCTCTCTCTCTACACAAACACATAACTCTCTATCCTATCTCTCACAGAAGATATTACTCTTTCTCCTATCTCTCACATAAGCACTCCTCTGAAGCTTGGAAGCGCAACTCTTCAAAGAAGCTAGTATCTCCCTCTTACAAGCTTTCAACTCCTCAAGGAAGCTAGTATCTCCCTTTGAAGCTTCTCTCCCTCTTACAAAATCTCGCTCCCTATTAGCTAAACATTCTCAAACAACTTTTTTTTTTCATGGATCATAATATAAAAATAGTATGCTCACATGGTGGTAGGGTAAATGGGTTAACTTACGAAGGAGGTGACACCCAATTTTTTACAACTTATCGCCATATTACTTTAGAAGATTTACGCAATTTAATTTCAGCGCGTTTTTCTATTAATTATCAATTTATTTTAAAGTCTGTTTCTGGTTCCACATATTTATTGATAGATGATGAAGAAGCATGGAATTTTATTCTTGAGATTAATTTGCAATCACCTTATATTAGTTTATATGTTACTCAAGTTTCATCATTTGCTAATAGAACTAATGATGAATTTGTTTCTAATTACCCACATGTTAACACAGGTGCTAGTTCTTCTCAAACAATTGCTCCCTTACAAGATGAACATAATGATGATGATGATTATGCTGATGATGATGATAATGATGATAATGATGAGGACAATGAAAATAGTGATGATTTAATTAAAAATACTGGTTATGAGATAGATGATGATAGTACTGATAATTCTAGCACTCCTGAATTATTTGTAGGACAAACATTCGACACTCGTGCAAAATTTAGAAGTTTTATAAGTAGTTTAGTAATTCAGCATAATTTTAGTTGTTCAGCCAGTGCTATGAATAATTTCCATGGAATTATATATAATTGTGATAAACAGAATTGTAATTGGAGAGTATATGCCAAATCCATAGGAAAAGGACAAATAGTTAAAGTTAGTACACTAGAAAGTCGTCATTCTTGTTTAAGTGGACTTACGACAGGACGTCATCGACTAGCTACCGGTGCATAGGTTAAGACAAAAATAGTTGATTTAATTAGAGATAATCCGTCATATAGTGCATCATAAATTGTGAAGGATATATTTAGGGAACATCGTATACATATTACATACTCAAAAGCATGGCGAGCCCGAGAAATGGCATTACGTGAAATAAATGGTAGTTATGTTGAGGCATATGCTGGCCTTGAGGAGTATGGTTTTAGAATTATGGAGTCGAATCCAGGTAGTAGATGTTTTCTTAAGACTTCCGAAAGCAACAAATTTGAGAGAATATTTATTTGCTTTAAGGCGTGTATTGATGGATTTTTAAGGGGTTGTTTACCTGTTATTAGCACTGATGCCACTTTTCTTTCATCTAAATATCAAGGTATTTTATTTATTGCTTGTGCTCATGATCCTAATTATCAATTGTATCCTATTGCTTATGCTGTTGCCGAAGGTGAGAATACTGATTCTTGGTCTTGGTTTTTAAATGCTCTTAGACTATAATTTGAAAGTTATTTTAATGATTGGAGTAGTATTTCATTTATATCTGACAAGCAAAAAGGATTAATACATGCTATGCGAAATATATTTCCAGAATCGCCTCTTTTTTTGCATTCAACATTTTAAGCAGAATATGAAGTCTATTATGAGGGAGAAAAAATTTCATCGATTGTTAGACTCGCTTGCTAGATCGTATAATGAAAAAGATGCACAGTATTTGTTCGAAATAATTAAAGCTGAGAACATGACGATGTACAATTGGCTTATTGGTACAAATGATGAAAATCGTCATTTTGCACATTGGATTACAACATATGCTCCTTGTCCTAGATTAGATATTAACACTTCTAACCTTGCTGAATGTTTTAACAATTGGATTAAGAGTTTGCGTGATAAACCAATAACGACACTTCTTGATGGTATTAGAGCAAAGATTATTACACTTCATGACAAAAACAGGAATCATGCTCAAAATTTAGACACGAGTTATTGTCCGAAGATGTTAAAGACTATGACATCTATTACCAACGAGAGACATCAACTTCAAATATTACGAATTGATAGTTATTTGTTTGAAATATTAGACCGTGCATCAAGTAGAACATATGTTGTACGGTTAGATGAAAGATCTTGTACATGTTTAAGGTGGTATCATACTTACATGCCATGTATACATGCATGTTTTGCTTGCCAATATTGCAGTGATGAGGTTGAACATTACTATCCGATAATATTTTCTACTGACAGGTTGAGAAGTGTGTACAAGAGAACTTCGTTGCGACAACTGTGGTTTGATGGGACACAACAGAAGAAAATGTACAAGTCAACCAAGAGAATAACGCCAATAGAACTTCTATTTTTCATTGTAGTACCAACATTCATGTCAACTTTTAAACATTACATAATAAAATTTTAGTACCAACATTCATGACAATAGAACTTCTATTTTATTTCAATCATATCTGCGGGCCATTCGTTTGTAACGCCTTCGTTCTACCTGTCTAAGGCCAAGTCGGGCTCTTTGTCGCGCCCCAGAACCAGAATACTGGAGAGCGGGGGACAGACACAGCCAGCTACGTATATAGAAGTGAATCTCACCACACAATACGGTCACGACTGTCTAGATGCATGAGGGTTTACTACGAGCCATCAGTCTCTTAAGGTTAATAACAAGCCTAGTGTCTCAATCTTAAGCAAGCGAGTAGATATAACAAGATGGTAGATCATCAGACATACAAAGTAAGGCGTCCCATACATTACATATTCAGATGATCATGAAGCTAGTCATACAAAATACGAAGACTAGCAAGAGTTTAAGTCATACATGATCAACCCTAGGATTTGTCAATCATGCTACAGCCCGTAGGCAGACAGTAAATAAAGTTGCAAACGAGCTAACACTTGCTCGGCGGCTAAACGCCTCAAAAGAATATTTTTACAAGGGAGTGGGAGAGCAAAATAAAACCCACTCGTTGCCGGGATTCCTTCTAGTGTTCACCATCTGGCAGGAAGGTTGGGAGATCCTCGGTAGCTGCTCCAAAATCTGGCCATACAAAACCAGCTGGGTCAGACCCCAGAAAGAGCAAGTGCCACAAAGGAGGCTTCACTTAAGAACTAAAACCAGCATGTCAGCACATAAGGTCATAGGTGAAATAACATAAGACATGAGTTAAAGAAAATATGATGATAAACGATAAGATAACTAAAGGACTATTCCGGTAACCAAGTTACAACCCGTAAACCAAACAAGGATCGGGGTTGTAACCCTTCACCTGAACAAAACTTAGCCTCGAACCAATTATCGATAAAGTAAAGCATAGACAAGCATGTCCGGAGATATCCATGCACCGGATCTAGGCAAGACTAGACAAGATAGGACTACATCCATCATTCACGGCCAAGCAAGGAGTACGGCCTGATACTTAACTAACTAGGGTTATCACAAGCTTAGTTACTAGCAAGATGCAATGAGGTACGCCTATTGCCACAAGCCCTGCAGACTATCCAGGTTATCCAGACGCAAGGTTCAAGCTTAGAGTTATCATGCCTTGTTAGGTGACTTGGATGCAACACATGACAGTGTGCATAGTAATCGTTCCATGCAGTGCCCCACATAACAGTGAGCTGGAAATGTGCCCTACTCGTCGGCAGGCTACAAGTCCATCAAGGAAGGCGCCCAGATAACGGGATTGCTTGTAGCCGGAATACCTCTCTATTTGCTCTACTTGATCAATCTAGTTATTAGTCTAGTCAGATTCGGTATGAATCCCTGACCGTGGTAACCAGGGATACATGTCCTAGACATGATGCGAGACAAGACTGGTTGCTTATATAAGCATATTCAATACAATCACCCACGGTGTCAAGAATTCACTTAGCATGTCAGGTTAGCCGTCGCAACAGCGTATCAAGGTTATCATGTCGGGTTGCTTATCAAGATTACTTATCAAGGCAAGGGTGCGTCACAACGGTATAGGGTGTGAAAAATACTGACACGCTGACATAAGACCAAGTCAGCCAAAGGCCATACGCTCAGCGCAAAAGTCATATGCTCAGAGAATATTTATTTATTGGGAGATATGGCATATTCGAGAAAATTGAGGACATCCACATGTCTACTTCCCCAGTTATACGACTCCTCATCAAGGCAGCGTATGGACTCCATACGACTTCTCATCAAGGCAGCGTATGAGGTCCATACGACTCCTTGTCACCCAAGTCAGCGTATGCAAGACATACGTCTCCAAAAGGCAGCGTATGGACTCCATACGACTCCTCTTCAAGGCAGCGTATGTACTCCATACGAGTCCTCTTCAAGGCAGCGTATGAGGTCCATATAACTCCTCTTCAAGGCAGCGTATGTACTCCATACGACTTCTCATCAAGGCAGCGTATGAGGTCCATACGACTCCTCATCAAGGCAGCGTATGAGGTCCATACGACTCCTCTTCAAGGCAGCGTATGAGGTCTATACGACTCCTCTTCAACGCAGCGTATGAGTCAGACTGCGCTGCGCTAAAGAGCGTGCGCAACTCAGTGGCGCAAGCTAAAAAGCTCGCGTACACTGCTCACTGTCTTCTCCAAATCAGCAAGAACTCCATGGTTTGAACCTAAAGCTTCAAAAGTCCATAACTTGGTCAAAACAAGTCCAAATCCAACTTTTCAAAGGTCAAAATTGGGTAGAATAAAATTCTCTACAACATGGAACCATCAAAACTTAAAAACAAAGAAGTTTGATAGATCAAAACCACCAAAATCTAAAAATAACTAATTTCTAGATCTACAAAAATTAAAGCCTCAAAATGGAAAATGACAAGTTCTAATGTGTCTTAGAAACATGAGGAGAAGCTAATGGAACAATAAAAATGGGCTCTCTTGTGGAAGCAAGTTGTACTTGCCTAAGGGGTGTTCTTGGTTGGTGGTGGGTCTAATGGAGAAGGAAGAAGAGTTAATGAGAAAGTGGAAGAGAGAGAAAAGTTAGGTGGGTTATAAAGAGGGATGGTGGTGGGTTTAACATGATGAACCAAAGAATAAACTAAGCCAACCCAAAATAAACCAAGTTAAACCATTACATGCCATGACAAACCTAATCAAGATTAAACTAAAATTAGCTAGCCAGGCAGGAAAATAAAATACATGTCAGGATCCCGTATACGTATACGTATACTGGAAATACATAGAACGAAAAAAGGGGGTGACAACTCTACCCACCTTAAAAGAATTTCGTCCTCGGAATTTAATCAAGAGGCTAGAGATGTCGAGCAAGCTATATCAATTGCAGGCAATATATGACTAGCAGTCAATCAAGCAATCATTCATGCAAGCAAGAAACTTAAGCATATGGCATAAGAAAGACATTATACCTTACGAGTCAAACAGGTCGGGATATCGCGATCGGATATCATCCTCACGCTCCCACGTTGACTTACCCAAAGAGTGATGACCCCAAGCAACACGGACTAACTTGATAGTCTTGTTCTTGAGTATCTTCTCCCTCCGGTCCAATATGGATACGGGTCTCTCCTCATACGAAAGGTTGGTGCCAACAACCAATTCCGAATGATCAAGAACGTGACTCGGATCCGGGATATACCGTCGTAATTGGGATACATGGAAGACATCATGTACCTCACGTAACGACGGCAGAAGAGCGAGACGATAGGATACATCACCTACTCGTTCTAGAATATCAAACGGCCCTATATACCTAGGACTGAGCTTTTCCCGCACGCTGAATCGAATGACGCCACGGGTAGGCGAGATCCTAAGGAATACGTGGTCGCTGACAGAAAATTCAAAGAGACGCCGATGAGAATCGGTCCAATGACGCTGGCGATCTTGGGCAACTCGAAGATGATCTCTGACTTGTCTGACCACCTCAATAGTCTGCGTCACCATCTCTGGTCCAAGCATTTGCCTCTCACCGATATCGTCCCAAGCTAAAGAAGATCTGCACTTCCTGCCGTACAAGGCCTCGAAATGTGCCATCTGGATACTAGCCTGGAAACTGTTATTGTACGAGAACTCTACGAGATGCAGGTGATCTTTCCACGAACCACCGAAGTCGAGTGTACATGACCGCAGCATGTCTTCAAGAGTCTGGATCGTGCGTTCTGACTGACCATCTGTCTGCGGATGGTAGGCTGAACTGAACTTGAGACGAGTCCCCAAACTCTCTTGAAGACTCCGCCAAAAGTACGAGGTGAATCTTGAATCTCTGTCGAACACAATACTGACTGGCACTCCATGCAATCTGACTATCTGCCTGAGGTACATCTCTGCAAGTTGATCCGTCGATTGACCGATTCTGAAAGGAAGAAAATGAGCTACCTTCGTGAGACGATCAACTATAACCCAGATGGCATCTCTCCCAGCTGGGGATCTAGGTAATCCAGTTACAAAATCTATGGTAATGTGCTCCCATTTCCATTTCGGGATCGGTAAAGGTTGAAGAAGTCCAGCTGGTCTCTGATGTTCGGCCTTAACTTGTTGACAAACTAAAAAACGAGAGACAAACCGGACTATCTCCCTCTTCATGCCATTCTACCAAAAATGCTGTCGAATATCACGATACATCTTCGTACCGCCGGGATGAATTGAATACTGAGAACTGTGAGCCTCTGCCATGATCTCCTGTCTGATATCACCACTGGGTACACAAAGACGTCTTCCATATCGGAGTGTACCGTCCTTATGAACACATAACTTGGTCTTCGCCCTGCTACACATTCTGCTCTCAGCCGCTGAAGCTTAGAATCCGTGGACTGAGCTAACTTGATCCTCTCAACTATACTGGACTGAACTTGCATACTGGCCATCAATGCCATACTGGAAGGAAGAACAACTTCAATACCCATCTTCTGAAGATCTGCTAACAACTTCTGGCTACGTCGTTAGAAAATAAACTCCGGCTCTCCTGCTCAATGCATCTGCTACTACGTTGGCCTTCCCAGGATGATACTGCAAGCTGATGTCATAATCCACAAGTAGCTCTAGCCATCTCCTCTGACGCATATTAAGATCCTTCTGGGTAAACACGTACTTCAGACTCTTGTGGTCGGTGAAAATCTCCACCCGATCTCCATACAAATAATGTCTCTAAAGTTTCAATACAAAAACTACGGCTGCTAACTCCAGGTCATGGGTTGGGTAATTCCTCTCATGGTCACGAAGTTGACGTGACGCATAAGCGACTACCTTACCATGCTGCATCAAGACACATCCTCCCTTTCCGTCGAAAAGCGTGAGAATGGGAGCCGTCATCAATCTCCGCTTTAACTTCTCAAATGAACTCTGACACTCTGCTGTCCAAGCAAACTGCACATCCTTACGGGTCAACTGCGTCAGTGGCGCTGAAATTCGAGCAAAGTCTGACACAAAACGTCGGTAATAGCCGGCCAATCCGAGGAAACTCTGAACTTCTGCGACGGTGCTAGGTACTGGCCATGTCTCTATAGCCACTATCTTCTGGGGATCAACTTCCACTCTACCTCTGGTGATGATATGACCCAAGTACGAGATACGATCCAACCAAAACTCGTACTTACTGAATTTTGCGTACAACTGGTGCTCCCTGAGAATCTGAAGAACTACACGAAGATGCTGCTCATGCTCTGCCTCATTCTCACTATAGACTAAGATGTCGTCTATGAACACTATCACGAACTGGTCCAAATAGGGCATGAAGATACGATTCATGAGGTCCATGAATACGGCCGGCGCATTGGTCGCTCCAAATGGCATAACAAGGAACTCCCAATGTCCATACCTCAATCTAAATGCTGTCTTCGGGATGTCATGCTCTCTGACTCTGATCTGATGGTACCCTGACCGCAAGTCAATCTTCGAGAATACTGTCGCTCCCCTGAGCAGATCAAATAAATCATCTATCCTTGGTAAAGAATATCTGTTCTTAATTATTACAGAGTTCAAGGTACGATAATCAACACATAATCTTGATGTACCATCCTTCTTCTTCACAAGAAGCATCGGAGCTCCCCAAGGTGATCCGCTAGCACGAATAAATCCCTTGGTTCTAAGTTCTTCAATCATCTTGTACAGGACCTCCAACTCTGATGGTGCCATCCTATAGACTCTCTCTGACACTGGTGCCGTCCCTGGAATCAAGTCGATAGTGAACTCTATCTCTCTCTCTCTGGGGGCATACTTGGAAGCTCTTCGGGAAATACGTCAGGAAACTCTTCTACAACTCTGGGAAACTGAACTGCTGCTGCTACGGTCATCCGCAATGCTGGGGAAGAAGGTTCTACTCCGCCTCGAGAAAAAGAAAACTCTGGCTCACCGGGAATACTAAAAATAATCTTGCCGACATGGCAATCTATTCTAGCATACTGGTCCCTCAACCAATCCATTCCTAGGACTACATCATAATCGGCCATCGGGAACTCTATCAACCTAGCGGGAAACTCTCTACCGCTAACTACGATTCGACATGAGGAAAATACCCTATCTACACCCACAAGTCCGTTACCAGTAAGTATATTGAGCCTTACTGATAATGACTCGGGCTCCAGTCCTATCCGTGTCGCGAATCGTGTAGACATAAATGAATGTGATGCACCTGAATCAAATAATACTGATGCAGGAAAAGAGTTGACGAGAATGGTACCTGCCACCACCTCACCTGATGCCAACTCCTCCTCTACGGTCAAAGCCATCGCTTGACCGTGCCCTCTGGGTACTGGTCCTCTCTGCTGGAAACCTCTCTGGCGGTTCTGAACCTGAGCTTGGACCTGGGCATACTGTTGCGGTCGCTGCTGCTGGAATGCCTGAGCCTGAGGCGACAATGGTCTCGGAGGCTGATACTGCTGCTGCTGCACTGGTGTTGGTCCCCTCAATGAGGGACTAGTCTGGGCCGATGAGGATGAATCGGCTCTCTGTGGGCAGGACCCTATTATGTGATCCGGTGCCCCACAAGCCAAACACAATCCTTGTGCTCGACGACATTCTAACACTATATGCCCTGGCTTCCCACAATGAGTGCAGCCCATTGTGGAAGACTGCCTCCGCTTCTGCTGCTGAGGATACGTCGGAGTCGAATGCTGAACCGACGTAACTGATGCTGCCCTCCTTGGAGCTTCAATGGTCAAGGCCCTAGCTGCCGGGGCTGGGGCTGAAGACTGGATCATCTGACCATGGGACCGCTTCCGCCCTCCAGTTCTGTCCACAATTCTCTGTGAGGTATACTCATGCCTCTTAGTTGCCCGCAAAACAGCATCAAAGGTCTGATGCTCAAACTGCTTCACTGCTAGAATGATCTCTAGGTGGAGTCCCTGCTGGAACCGCTGCGCTCGATCAAACTCGGTTGCCACCAAAGTGGGAGCAAACCGACTCAGTCTTGAAAACTCGGCCGCATATCCATCGACCGTCCTGCTCATCTGCCTGAGATTGGTGAACTTTGTCTGTAAGTCATGCCGAACCACAGCATCGAAGTACTTGATCTGAAACTTGTCACTGAATACCGCCCACGGAACAGGCGTTACCAATCCAACCGCTATCATCGCCCACCAGGTGCGGGCAAGGTCCAATAACTGTAGACGTACCACAGCTACCTTCTCTCCTTCTAGAGTCTTAGCTGCATCTAAGATAATCTCAATGTCCTGGAGCCACGCATCAGCTGCAATAGCGTCTTCACTCCCATCAAAGAAGGGAGGGTTGAGGCGCTTGAAACTGCTAGCCGCACTGTTCCCTTGATAACCAACACGGCCCATGGCATCCTGTACTGCCTGGTGCAGGGCATCGTCCCGACGATCTTGAGACACAAGTAATGTCCTGATGAGACCCACCAAGGTGCCATCGTCAGGCTCTGCAGGCTGGACTGGCTGAACTGGGGGCTCAGGATCCCCAGAATGCATGACTCGGGAGGCCGCTCCAGAGTGCTGGGCTTGGTCTCCAGGTTGCTGTTGGTCCACTGGAGGTGCTCCGCCTCGCTGATCAGTAGGACCAGGAACAATGCCGCTGAAGAAACGACGTAGGGAACAATAAGAAAGGACCATGATGGGTCAAGGATATAAACATGTGATCAGGTCAAGAATTCTGAAAGTTCAGAAGGCACGAGTAGAGATCAAGGGCGAGTGCTGATTGAGACATATATCCAGGGAAACCCTCACCCATCTTGATTTACGAGACCTGCATGGGCCACCACTTAAACCGTATCGCGCCCCAGAACCAGAATACTGGAGAGCGGGGGACAGACACAGCCAGCTACGTATATAGAAGTGAATCTCACCACACAATACGGTCACGGCTGTCTAGATGCATGAGGGTTTACTACGAGCCATCAGTCTCTTAAGGTCAATAACAAGCCTAGTGTCTCAATCTTAAGCAAGCGAGTAGATATAACAAGATGGTAGATCATCAGACATACAAAGTAAGGCGTCCCATACATTACATATTCAGATGATCATGAAGCTAGTCATACAAAATACGAAGACTAGCAAGAGTTTAAGTCATACATGATCAACCCTAGGATTTGTCAATCATGCTACAGCCCGTAGGAAGACAGTAAATAAAGTTTCAAACGAGCTAACACTTGCTCGGCGGCTAAACGCCTCAAAAGAATATTTTTACAAGGGAGTGGAAGAGCAAAATAAGATCCACTCGTTGTCGAGATTCCTTCTAGTGTTCACCATCTGACAGGAAGGTTGGGAGATCCTCGGTAGCTGCTCCGAAATCTGGCCATACAAAACCAGCTGGGTCAGACCCCAGAAAGAGCAAGTGCCACAAAGGAGGCTTCACTTAAGAACTAAAACCAGCATGTCAGCACATAAGGTCATAGGTGAAATAACATAAGACATGAGTTAAAGAAAACATGATGATAAACGATAAGATAACTAAAGGACTATTCCGGTAACCAAGTTACAACCCGTAAACCAAACAAGGACCGGGGTTGTAACCCTTCACCTGAATAGAACTTAGCCTCGAACCAATTATCGATAAAGTAAAGCATAGACAAGCATGTCCGGAGATATCCATGCACCGGATCTAGGCAAGACTAGACAAGATAGGACTCCATCCATCATTCACGGCCAAGCAAGGAGTACGGCTTGATACTTAACTAACTAGGGTTATCACAAGCTTAGTTACTCGCAAGATGCAATAAGGTACGCCTATGGCCACAAGCCCTACAGACTATCCAGGTTATCCAGACGCAAGGTTCAAGCTTAGAGTTATCATGCCTTGTCAGATGACTTGGATGCAACACATGACAGTGTGCATAGTAATCGTTTCATGTAGTGCCCCACATAACAGTGAGCTGGAAATGTGCCCTACTCGTCGGCAGGCTACAAGTCCATCAAGGAAGGCGCCTAGATAACGGGATTGCTTGTAGCCGGAATACCTCTCTATATGCTCTACTTGATCAATCTAATCATTAGTCTAGTCAGATTCGGTATGAATCCCTGACCGTGGTAACCAGGGATACATGTCCTAGACATGATGCGAGACAAGACTGGTTGCTTATACAAGCATATTCAATACAATCACCCACGGTGTCAAGAATTCACTTAGCATGTCAGGTTAGCCGTCGCAACAGCGTATCAAGGTTATCATGTCGGGTTGCTTATCAAGATTACTTATCAAGGCAAGGGTGCGTCACAACGGTATAGGGTGTGAAAAATACTGACACGTTGACATAAGACCAAGTCAGCCAAAGGCCATACGCTCAGCGCAAAAGTCATATGCTCAGAGAATATTTATTTATTGGGAGATATGGCATATTCGAGAAGATTGAGGACAGCCACGTGTCTACTTCCCCAGTTATACGACTCCTCATCAAGGCAGCGTATGGACTCCATACGACTCCTCATCAAGGCAGCGTATGAGGTCCATATGACTCCTTGTCACCCAAGTCAGCGTATGCAAGACATACATCTCCAAAAGGCAGTGTATGGACTCCATACGACTCCTCTTCAAGGCAACGCATGTACTCCATACGACTCCTCTTCAAGGCAGCGTATGTACTCCATACGAGTCCTCTTCAAGGCAGCGTATGAGGTCCATATAACTCCTCTTCAAGGCAGCGTATGTACTCCATACGACTTCTCATCAAGGCAGCGTATGAGGTCCATACGACTCCTCTTCAAGGCAGCATATGAGGTCCATACGACTCCTCTTCAAGGCAGCGTATGAGTCAGACTGCGCTGCACTAAAGAGCGTGCGCAACTCAGTGGCGCAAGCTAAAAAGCTCGCGCACACTGCTCACTGTCTTCTCCAAATCAGCAAGAACTCCATGGTTTGAACCCAAAGCTTCAAAAGACCATAACTTGGTCAAAACAAGTCCAAATCCAACTTTTCAAAGGTCAAAATTGGGTAGAATAAAATTCTCTACAAAATGGAACCATCAAAACTTAAAAACAAACAAGTTTTATAGATCAAAACCACCAAAATCCGAAAATAACTAATTTTTAGATCTACAAAAATTAAAGCCTCAAAATAGAAAATGACAAGTTCTAATGTGTCTTAGAAACATGAGGAGAAGCTAATGGAATAATAAAAATGGGCTCTATTGTGGAAGCAAGTTACACTTGCCTAAGGGGTATTCTTGGTTGGTGGTGGGTCTAATGGAGAAGGAAGAAGAGTTAATGAGAAATTGGAGGAGAGAGAAAAGTTAGGTAGGTTATAAAGGAGGATGGTGGTGGGTTTAACATGATGAACCAAAGAATAAACTAAGCCAACCAAAAATAAACCAAGTTAAACCATTACATGCCATGATGTCACACCCCAGAACCAGAATACTGAAGAGCGGGGGTGCACATAGCCAGCTACGTATATCGAAATGGCATCCACCTCGCTATACGGTCACGGCTGTCTAGATATGAGGGTTTACTACAAGCCAACAGTCTCTTAAGGTCAAGCCTATTGTCTCAATCTCAAGCAAGTAATATAGTCACAAGATGTTTGACCACCAAATATACAATAAAAGGCGTCCCAAATATTACATATCAGCTGATCATGAAGCTAGTCATACAAAATGCTAGGACTAGCAAGAGTTAAGTCATACATGATCAATCCTAGGATTTGTTAATCATGTTTACAGTCCGTAGGCAGACAGTAAGTAAAGTGCATCGAGCTAACAGGTGCTCGTCGGCTAAACGCCTCAAAAGAATAACTTTACAATAGAGTGAGTGAAACAAAATAGAAAACCCACTCGTAGCCCGGGTTCCGTCTAGTCGCCACCATCGGGCTGGAGGTTCGGTAGATCCTCGGGTGCTGCTCCAAAATCTGGCCACACAAAACCAGCTGGGTCAAACCCCAGAAAGAGCAAGTGCCACAAAGGAGGCCACAAAATAAGAACAAAAGCCAGCATATCAGAACATAAGAAAATAATTACATAATAAAGACAATTATTAAGGAGAAACCTGGTAGGTGATATACGATAAGATAACCATGGAACTCTTCAGATAACCAGGTTACAACCCGTAAACCAAACAAGGACCGGGGTTGTAATCCTTCGTCCGAACGGAACTTGGTTTTTCCCACCATTTATCGGCAAGATAAAATACAAGAAATCAGGACCTGCAATTAATCATGATTAAGGTAAAGCATGAGTAATCATGTCATATCATAACCTTGTACAGGATCAGGGCAAGACCAGCAGGACTAGACTCCATCCAATCAATCACGGCCAAGCAAGTACTACGGCATACTACTTACCTAACTCGGGTTATCACAGGCCTAATTACTAACAAGATACAAGTGAGAATTTCTCAGTCCCAAGCCCTGCAGACTATCCAGTCATCCTTCCGCGGGTTGAAAGTATAGGTGGGTACATCGTCCGGGAGACAAATGTACCCTTAGGTGACTTAGAGGGTGCAACACACGACGGTGTGCTGGAAATGTGCTCTACTCGTCGGCAAGCTACAAGTCCAATTAAAGCGCCCAGATAACGAGATTGCCTGTGACTGGAAATTCTCCATGAACTACACTTTGATCTAGTCATTAGCCTGATCCATATTCAGTGTGAATCCCTGACCGTGGGAACCAGGGAGTCACGTCCTAGACATGATGCAAGACAAGACAAGTGGATTGCACAAGCAAGCAAGCAGGAACACCTACGGTGTCAAGTTGATTATACAAGTCAAGTTAGCCGTCGTAACAACATTAAGTCAAGTCAGGATTACAAGTTACAAGTTACAAGTTACAAGTCAAGCCAGGTACAAGTCAAGAGCGCGCCGCCACGGGCCACTATCAAGTTATCAAGTATCAAGATTAATCATGTCAGGGTACTTGTCAGGAGTGCGCCACGACGGGCCACTATCATGTCAGGTTGGTCATGTCAAGAGTGCACCACTACGGGTCACTGTCGTGTTATGCTAGTTCCTTGTCATACCATGCCATGTACAATAGTCATTCCAAACATATTAAGTAAAATCAAGTTCATGACAAAAGGCGTAAGGATATAAAATGAGCGTAAAATATCTAATAAAATATCAATATACAGGACTATAGAAGAGTCACGCTTAAAGAAAATAAAACCAAATCTCCATGATTGGACAGATTGAGCAAGGGTCCCTGGGGTCGGGTTGCGCAGGAGTCAAGTGCGCCAGGAGCCAACTGCGCAGGGGTGAGCTGCGCAGGGTACCAACTGCGCAGGGGTGGATGGCGCAACAGATGGATTGCGCTGGATCAGGTTGCGCAGGAATGGATGGCGCAGGGTCAGATTGCGCAGGGACGGACTGCGCATGAGCGGACTGCGCATGAACGGACTGCGCATGAGCAGACTGCGCATGAACGGACTGCACATGAGCAGACTGCGCATGAATCCATGCGCACTCGGGTTGAGCACAGTTCGCCAAGAGACAAGCTGCGCGATCGGCGCTGCGCTAAAGAGCGCAGGCCGAGAGAGGGGATGCGCAGTCCAGCACTGCGCTAAAAAGTGCAGGCTGCAGGCTGCTACTCCAGGCCGAGAAGAACACCAAGAACACCAAGAATTCAAATTTTCATATCTTTGTCAAATCAAAGCCAAATCTAGATTTTCAAAGTTCTAACTTGAGTAAAATTGAATTCTCTTCCACATGGAACATCAAAATCCACAAAAACACAACTTAAATAGATCAAAACCATGTAAATCCAAAAATGGGGAAAACTTATATCTAGAACAATGGAAACTCTAAATCACAAAATGTCAAGTTCTAATGTTGTTCACCATGGCCTAATCTAGCTAATAGACAAATTAAAAGTGGTTCTCATATGGTAGCAAGGTGCACTTGCCTATAGTTGATGGTGTTGTGTAGAGGAAGGAAGAAGAAGAAGAAATAAATGAAAATAATGAGGAGAGAGAAAAGTAGGTGGGGATTTATGATGGTGGGTTGTGGTGGAATGAGGGTGGAGAATAGGTTAAGGTGTTCCTCTCATGATAAACCAAACCAAACCAAACCCTCTCCACAAAATAAACCAAGCCATGTAAAAACACAATTACGAGAACCAAATCCGCAAGTCAAGTCAATTACAAGTACATGCCAAAATCCAAGAAAATAAAATATAGGTCCGAAATACGTATAAGCCTGATAAAATACGTATTCCGAATATGTGTGTTACAACTCTACCCACCTTAAAAGAATTCCGTCCTCGGAATTTAATCAAGGAGCTAGAGATGTAAAAGCCAGCTATACTATCCACAAGGCTACAATAAGCAAACAATCAAACAATCATACATGCAAGCAAGGGATGGAAAAGCATAAGGTATAAGGAAGATATTATACCTTATGAGTCAAACATGTAGGAATAACGTGATCGGATATCATCCTCACACTCCCACGTTTGACTTTCCCAAGGAGCGATGAACTCAAGCAACACGAACTAAACTGATAGTCTTACGCTTGAGGTCTCTCTCTTTGGTCAAACATGGACACGGGCCTTTCCTCATATGAAAAGGTTGGTACCAATAACCGTTTTCGAATGATCTAAGACATGGCTCGGGTCCGGGATATACCGTTGTAATTAGGACACATGAAACATGACACGTGTCCCGCATAACGACGGCAAAAAGCAAGATAATAGGACACAGATACCTCTCTACCGAGTCTGGATCTGGGCCTGGGCCAGGGCAAACTGCTGAGGCCTCTGTTGCTGGAAGGCTTGGGCCTGAGACAACAATGGCCTCGGGGGCTGGTACTGCTGCTGCTGCTGTACTGGTGCTGGTGCTGGTCCTCTTACCGAAGGACTAGTCTGGGCCGATGAGAAGGAACCAGCTCTATTCGGACAGAACCCTATCATGTGGTCCGGTGCTCCACAAGCCAAGCATAATCCCTGTGCTCTGCGACACTCCGAAACAACGTGCCCTGGCTTCCCACAATGAGTGCAACCTATTGCGGAAGACTGCTTCTGCTTTTGCTGCTGCGGGTACGTCGGGGTTGAATGCTGAACCGACGTAACCGAATCCGTCCTTTGGGGAACTCCAATAGTCAAGGCCCTAGCTGCCGGGGCTGGTGCCGAAGACTGGGTCATCTGGCCGTGAGATCGCTTCCGACCTCCGGTCCTGTCCACGATCCTGTGGGAGGTATACTCATGCCTCCTAGCCGCCCTCAATACTGCATCGAATGTCTGGTGCTCAAACTGCTCGACTGCCAACAAGATCTCCAAATGCAGTCCCTGCTGGAACCGCTGGGCCCTATCAAACTCGGTCGCCACCAAGGTGGGGGCAAACCTACTGAGTCTAGAAAACTCAGATGCATAACTGTCGACTGTTCTGCCTCCTTGCTTCAGGTTGGTAAATCTGGTCTGCAGGTCGTACCGAGCCACAGCATCGAAATACTTCGTCTGGAATCTCTCTCTAAATACTGCCTAAGCAATGGGTGCCACTAATCCCATGGCTTACGCTGCCCACCAACTGCGAGCCAAGTCTAACAATAGCAGGCGTACCACCGCCACCTTCTCATTTTCAGGTGTCCTAGCTGCTTCCAGAATCACCTCGGTATCCTGAAGCCAAGCGTCCGCGGCAATCGCATCTTCGCTGCCGTCGAAGAAGGGAGGGTTCAAGCGCTTGAAGCTGTTGGCCGCGCTGTTCCCTGGATGACCGCCTCTGGTCAAAGCATCTGCCACAGTCTGGTGCAAGGCGTCTCCTCTGCGATCCTGAGAAGTTATCAAGGCTCTGATGAGACCTACCAAGGTGCCATCATCCGGTTCGGCAGGCTGAACGGGCTGAACTGGGGGCTCTCCTCCAGAAGGTATAACTCGGGTGGCAACTCCGGAATGCTGGGCTTGATCTCCAGGTTGCTGGTCCACGGGAGGTGCTCCACCCTGCTGATCGGCGGGGTTAGGTACAGTGCCGCTGAAGAAGACGACACAGGGAAACAATAAGGAAGGACCATGACAGATCAACGATACAAGCATGTGATCAGGGCAAGAATTTCAGGGATTCAGAGGATATGAACGGAGATCAAGGACGAGTACTGATTGAGACATCTATTAGGTAAACCCTCACATTTCTTGATTGACAAGACCTGCATGGGCCACCACTTAAACCATGTCACGCCCCAGAACCAGAATACTAAAGAGCGGGGGTGCACATAGCCAGCTACGTATATCAAAATGGCATCCACCTCGCTATACGATTACGGCTGTCTAGATATGAGGGTTTACTACAAGCCAACAGTCTCTTAAGGTCAAGCCTATTGTCTCAATCTCAAGCAAGTAATATAGTCACAAGATGTTTGACCACCAAATATACAATAAAAGGCGTCCCAAATATTACATATCAGCTGATCATGAAGCTAGTCGTACAAAATGCTAGGACTAGCAAGAGTTAAGTCATACATGATCAACCCTAGGATTTGTTAATCATGTTTACAGCCCGTAGACAGACAGTAAGTAAAGTGCATCGAGCTAACAGGTGCTCGTCGTCTAAACGCCTTAAAAGAATAACTTTACAATAGAGTGAGCGAAACAAAATAGAAAACCCACTCGTAGCCCGGGTTCCGTCTAGTCGCCACCATCGGGCTGGAAGTTCGGTAGATCCTCGGGTGCTGCTCCGAAATCTAGCCACACAAAACCAGCTGGGTCAAACCCCAGAAAGAGCAAGTGCCACAAAGGAGGCCACAAAATAAGAACAAAAGCCAGCATATCAGAACATAAGAAAATAATTACATAATAAAGACAATTATTAAGGAGAAACCTGGCAGGTGATATACGATGAGATAACCATGGAACTCTTCAGATAACCAGGTTATAATCCGTAAACCAAACAAGGACCGGGGTTGTAACCCTTCGTCTGAACGGAACTTGGTTTCTTTCACCATTTATCGACAAGATAAAATGCAAGAAATTAGGACCTGCAATTAATCATGATTAAGGTAAAGCATGAGTAATCATGTCATGTCATAACCTTGTACAGGATCAGGGCAAGACCAGCGGGACTAGACTCCATCCAATCAATCACGGCCAAGCAAGTACTACGGCTTACTACTTAACTAACTAGGGTTATCACAGGCCTAATTACTAACAAGATGCAAGTGAGAATTTCTCAGTCCTAAGCCCTGCAGACTATCCAGTTATCCTTCCGCGGGTTAAAAGTATAGGTGGGTACATCGCCCGGGAGACAAATGTACCCTTAGGTGACTTAGAGGGTGCAACACACGACGGTGTGCTGGAAATGTGCTCTACTCGTCGGCAAGCTACAAGTCTAATTAAAGCGCCCAGATAACGAGATTGCTTGTGACTGGAAATTCTCCATGAACTACACTTTGATTTAGTCATTAGCCTGATCCATATTCAGTGTGAATCCCTGACCGTGGGAACCAGGGAGTCACGTCCTAGACATGATGCAAGACAAGACAAGTGGATTGCACAAGCAAGCAAGCAGGAACACCCACGGTGTCAAGTTGATTATACAAGTCAAGTTAGCCGTCGCAACAACATCAAGTCAAGTCAGGATTACAAGTTACAAGTTACAAGTCAAGCCAGGTACAAGTCAAGAGCGCGCCGCCACGGGCCACTATCAAGTTATCAAGTATCAAGATTAATCATGTCAGGGTACTTGTCAGGAGTGCGCCACGACGGGCCACTATCATGTCAGGTTGGTCATGTCAAGAGTGCACCACTACGGGTCACTATCGTGTTATGCTAGTTCCTTGTCATACCATGCCATGTACAATAGTCATTCCAAACATATTAAGTAAAATCAAGTTCATGACAAAAGGCGTAAGGATATAAAATGAGCGTAAAATATCTAATAAAATATCAATATACAGGACTATAGAAGAGCCAAGCTTAAAGAAAATAAAACCAAATCTCCATGATTGGACAGATTGAGCAAGGGTCCCTGGGGTCGGGTTGCGTAGGAGTCAAGTGCGCCAGGAGCCAACTGCGCAGGGGTGAGCTGCGCAGGGTACCAACTCCGCAGGGGTGGATGGCGCAACAGATGGATTGCGCTGGATCAGGTTGCGCTGGAATGGATAGCGCAGGGTCAGATTGCGCAGGGACGGACTGCGCATAAGCGGACTACGCATGAACGGACTGCGCATGAGCAGACTGCGCATGAACGGACTGCGCATGAGCAGACTGCACATAAATCTATACGTACTCGGGTTGAGCGCAGTTCGCCAAGAGACAAGCTGCGCGGTCGACGCTGCGCTAAAGAGCACAGGCCGAGAGAGGGGATGCGCAGTCCAGCACTGCGCTAAAAAGTGCAGGCTGCAGGCTGCTACTCCAGGCCGAGAAGAACACCAAGAACACCAAAAATTCAAATTTTCATATCTTTGTCAAATCAAAGCCAAATCTAGATTTTCAAAGTTCTAACTTGAGTAAAATTTAATTCTCTTCCACATGGAAGCATCAAAATCCACAAAAACACAACTTAAATAGATCAAAACCATGTAAATCCAAAAATGGAGAAAACTTAGATCTAGAATAATAGAAACTCCAAATCACAAAATGTCAAGTTCTAATGTTGTTCACCATGGCCTAATCTAGCTAATGGATAAATTAAAAGTGGTTCTCATGTGGTAGCAAGATGCACTTGCCTATAGTTGATGGTGTTGTGTAGAGGAAGGAAGAAGAAGAAGAAATAAATGAAAATAATGAGGAGAGAGAAAAGTAGGTAGAGATTTATGATGGTGGGTTGTGGTGGAATGAGGGTGGAGAATAGGTTAAGGTGTTCCTCTCATGATAAACCAAACCAAACTAAACCCTCTCTACAAAATAAACCAAGCCATGTAAAAACCCAATTACGAGAACCAAATCCGCAAGTCAAGTCAATTACAAGTACATGCCAAAATCCAAGAAAATAAAATACAGGTCCGAAATACGTATAAGTCTGATAAAATACGTATTCTGAATATGGGTGTTACACATGACGAACCTAATCAAGATTAAACTAAAATTAGTTAGCCAGGCAGGAAAATAAAATTCATGTCAGGATCCCGTATACGTATACTGGAAATACGTAGAACAAAAAATGGGGGTGACACTCTTCTTTCATCTGTGGTCTCCTCCGCTCTTCTTTCATCCTCTTCCTCGACCTCCTGAGTAGGCACCGGGGCTGACGGGGACGAAAATAATTGTGAGTAATATGACATGCCTTCAAATGAATATGCGACGGCAGTATTGACTTGCTCAGTCGTTGTACGACGATCATATGGCTGGAAGGCTGAGAAAGTGCCCATGCCCGTATACTGCTGACTGAGACCTTCTCCAGCGTACTGCTCGTTAGTGTACTCTGGAGGGTACTGTTGGCTAGTGTACTCTGGAGCGTACTGCTGGCTAGTGTACGCTCCAACGTACTGCTGGCTGCTGCCCTCTCTATGGTACTGCTGGCTTGTGTACGCTGGAGCGTACTGCTGGCTGCTGCCCTCTCCCTCGTCCTGTGGATCAACCGTCCTCTGACATCGTGAACGTCTCAGGGGCACAGTGGCACTCGGATAATCGGTCGGGATACGGGTATGCAATGAAGGCATATCAGGATCCCGACCAAGACTCAGTGAATCTACACGAGTTAAAATATCGTGCATCCACTCCCGCCCATGCGGCCACAAATGGCTCTCTGGTTCTTGGTAATATTGTCGTCCCGTAATTGCCTAAAATTTGAAATCTGAAAATGAAAATTGTCGTCATATAATTCTCATTTTGGATTAGTGGTAAAGGCGTACCGCTTCAGATATGCCATCAGCAAAAGCTCGCAGAGTAGGTTCATCTACGGGTTTAGGCTTGAACCGTGGCTCCTAGAATATGTACGCTCTGTTAGTTATACGAGGCGCTCCCCACCAGTGCCTATAAGAAATGTTGCCTTCATCTGCATTACGTTGGAACAATAGTAAGACAAATATATTTGTGTACGCTATCTGTCCAAGTATACTACTAAGTTGGAACTTACATTCACCTGCGTGCCTTATCCGGGGAAGATTTGCCATACTATAATCCTGGAACCGCCTAAACCAGGAAGCTCTAGCAGAATCAATTCTGTTTCTTGCATTAGCTATATCATAACTCATGCATGGAGGGTCAGGCGGGATTATCTGGCAAATTTTGAATTGTCGTAGAACGCGGTCTGCTGGATGATACATAGTATAGCGATCATATATAGTAAAAGATTTGTGTAGGCTTAGCTCGAACGCTGTCCTTCTTATTTCTGGACCGTTTTCATCATCCGAGTAGGGTATCCATATAACCTATTGAAAGACAATTATTCATGATAAATTTGTACCAAATTATTAACTGGAATGGCTATACTAAATTTATTAGTTACCTCATTCCACTGCAACGTATCAAATTCTCTCCGATACAATGAAACATCTCTGTGTAAATTATGATGTGGGTCCACTACATTTGTGGCCCATCGCGTAGCAAGCGGAAAAATTCCAATATTACTTGAAATGCTGGTTACAGGTCGACCAATAAAAAAATGTTCGTAACACCATACCTACGACAGAAATAATTCGATATTCAAGAAAATGTATATAATTGAAATCAATTTAGATATTGATTTTCCATTACCTGAACCAGCGTCGCGCACCCACACAAATTTTTGGAACCATTCGATCTTGCAAATTCCGTCAAGCTGGCATATAGATACGCTAATGTAGTAGCTCCCCATACATGACGAGTAGGTACTTTAAGATCATCTAAGAAAGGTAGCAGTCGTACGTTTATTCTATTTCCCTGTCCGTCGGGAAATAACATTGCCTAGGACAAACAGAGCAAATATGCTCTAGTACAGCAAAGTATCTGCAAATTATGAAACTAACATATTAAAATTAACTCGGTATTAAAATTAATAAATAGTAGCCAAAATTACCAAAGAGGGACATACCCTGTAATCATCGACCGCGACTAGACCGTCGATAGTCCTATCTAAATCCATAAAGTTACCCCGAAGCCAAGTTATCGTGACAAAACTCCTTGCTCCTAGGTCCGCAGGGGGCGTAATGCCTAGATATCTCCTGACTATTTCACACGGATTTAAATGTGTATCAAAATATATTGGTTCACCTGTAATAGGTAATCCTAGAATATTTGCGACATCCCAGAGTGTGATTGTCATTTCACCAACAGGCAACTGAAATGTATTGCGTTGAGGCCACCAACGCTTAGCGAGACTAAATATGAGGTGAACATCGTGGACTAAAATTTGAATTTCATCCAAATAATGAAATCCAAATGAACGCACCAACTACTTTTGATCATCAATTAACTCCCATGTCTGATACCTTCTCTAATTCCTCCAACTTCCATGCTCCCGTGTTCGAGTCTCGGGAGGATAATCATATAACTACAAGCGAATTTTATTTGTTACATTTATGTAAAATAAATAAATAATACAGAATAACGAGAGTTACCATTTTAAAATTTACCTTTCCCTCAAAAACTAACTTAAATATATGAATTTCTCTTTCATGTTTCACGACTTCTGTAGTCGGTCCCCCGGGAATAAATCCGTCATTCGGTGGATCCATCTGTTAAATTTTTTCGAAAATACAATTAGTAATACAAATATTCAAATAAAATTAAAATTTAATTTTGTTCAAGAGTTACTTACATGAGAAAGAGGAGGATGAAGATGAAGATGAAGATGAGAATGAAAATGAGGATGAAGAACAAGAGGAAGAGGTTCTGCCTAAATTATGTGAAGAAGAAGAAAGAAGGAGAAATTTATAAAGAAGAGGGAAACGAGATCCGGCCAAAACATATTTCCTTCCCAACGTGACTCCCCAAAATTTTTTCCCGTGCCATCCTGCCATCCCAAACCCCAACGCCTGACCAGCCCTTTCCCAAACCCCAACGTACTGAACGTACTGGCCCTTTTCCAAACCCCAACGCACTGAACACACTGACCAGCCTGACCCAAAGGAGCAACTCATTGCTGATGGCGCGCTCTTCCGTCCTATCTGACAAAGATGCTCCACCTGTGCAGTATACGCCATCAATGATGGCGCATCTTTCCACCCTTGACCGCAGACGAGGCTTTCACGTGCTCCACCTGTGCAGCGTGCGCCATCAATGATGGTGCGTCTTTCCAGTCCGCAGTTGACAGTTGACAAGACGACAAGGCGAGGCTTTGACGTGACGCGACCGACCACGCGCCATCAATGATGGCGCGTCCTACGTTTGTTTTATCTTTGTTTTGTTTGTTTTAGCTTTCAGCCAACAGAGCGCCATGGGAGTTGTCGCTCCGTTACTCGTATTGCAATTCCCTCAAACTTCTCACTTTTTCTATAATTTCGACAAAATTCTTTACCCCCATGAAAATTTCTGAAATTGTAAATATTTGGTAGTAAAGTATTTCCTTTTTAGAAATAGTTTTTAGGTTTTTATTAGAGCGCTCTAGGAAGCCATGTGGCCGGTCGTACTTGAAGGAGTTATTATTCTTCTTCTTCTTCTACTAAAGACACTCAAGACTCGAGAGTCTTATTTAGTGTCGGCTACTCCCAAGATTGGAGTTAGTTTTTAGAAGCAAACCACCCCTTAGTTCATGCATAGGCGAGTCACTAAAGGTTCGTTTGGATATATTTTTAAATTTTTTTTTTCTAAAAATAGTTTTTTAAACGTAAGTTATAAATGTATTTTTTGAGTATAAAAAATTTTACTTTGCATTTTGTTACTTTTATCTGAAAAATAGTTTCTAAAAAAAGTTAAAATCTTGTCTGGTAAAATATTTTCAGAAATAAAATTTAAGCAGTGTCCATTTTGTGTCCCCAATAAATCCGTCCATGTGTCCAACAAAATTTTGTGTCCGCCACGAGATCTAAAAATCATGTGTCCACTAGGACCCCTACCCACCGCCCGCAACCCATGACCCCTCGCTTGCCGGGGAGGTCGATGCGGACCGAGCACCAGGGGAGCAGGCTGCGACCGTGCGCGAGCTCTGGGAAGGTTATCGCCTCTTGCACGCGAGCAGCAGCAGAGCGGGTCACGGTAGCGCGCTAGCTCCACGGAGGTCGTCGAGCTCCGTGGAGGTCGACGAGCTTCGTGGAAGTTGAGGTCGTGGTGGAGTCGAGTCCCTCCGGCGGAGTCGAGGTCTAGTCGTCGTCGTGTCGAGTCCCTCCGGTCGTGGTCGAGTCGAGGTCAAGTCGAGTCCCTCCGGTCGAGTCAAGTCGAGGTCGTAGTGTCGTCATCGTGTCGTCGAGTTCCCTCGTGGTGTCTTTCCACCCTCATCGTCGCCGTGTCCTCGAGTTGGAAGAAGGAAGAGACACAACATCTCAGAGAGGGAGAGAGGAAGAAAGAGCAAAACCGGAGAAGAACCGAAGAAAGGGCTGCTCTATGAAAGCAAAACAGAAAAAAAAAAGCTCAGGCCCCGTTTGGTTGTGTTTTTAAACTTCGTTTTTTGATTTTAAACTAAAACTCGAACCCAAACTGCGTTTGGCAGTTCCCATTCAAAAATTGCTTTCCCAAAACTTTTTTTCAAAACTGAAGTTAAAAACCTGTTTTCGGAAAGGAGAAAAAACCTGCTTTTTGAAAGCTCATTCCCAAAACTTTTGGTGGACCCCACCCCACCTAACCCCCTCCCCCCCATTCTCTCAACCCTCTCTCTCCTACCGATTCTTCATCCTCTCTCCCATCCTCCTTCCCTCCATGGCAGACTTTTTTGAGAATCGAAGCAACCTCGACCAGGCTCGGCCGCAACCTCCCATCCTCCTTCCCTCCATGACAGCAACCTCGACCAGGCTCGGCCGCCTCAAGCTCGATGAGGGATGTCGAAGCCAGGCGCCAGTGGAGCTCATCGACGACAAGGTAGGGTTAGGTTTTTTTTGCGGTGAGAATCGAAGCAGGCCCGACCGCCAGCGCCTTCCCCAGCGTCGAAGAGTGCATCGGTGTGGTGGTCGCCTTCGATTCTGGCCCAGTACGACAGGGAGCCGCCACGAGGGAGCCGTCGTCCTGGCAGAGTCAAAGTCGCGCGAAGCCCGGCAGCGACGAGGACACATGGAGGACTCACGGGAGGCGGTGGGTCATCGACGAGGACACATGGAGGACTCACTGGAGGCGGTGAGGCTGCTGGGGTCTTCGGTCGACCTGCCCCCCTCCTCGAGAGGAGGACACATGGAGGACTCACGGTTCTCGTCGTCGACGAGAGGACACATGAAATATGGAGGACACATGAAACATGACACATAAAATATGGAGGACACATGAAACATAATACAAAAAATATGACAAATTATTTTCTAAAATTTTATCACCAAACAGAATCCTAATTTTTTTCTTCCAGAAAACTACTTTTCTGATGAATGTAACCAAACGCAAACTCACAATTTTTATACTCCCAAAACAACTTTATAACTTACTTTCAGAAAACTGTTTTCAGAACAAAATTTCAGAAAGTCTATCCAAACGGACCCTCACTCTTCTGGAGAGAGAGCGAAAGAGTGAAAGAGAGGAGAAGGGGGTGGTTTTGTGGGTGGTGGGGCCTACCAAACAGTACCAAAAACCAAAAAAAAACATTTTAGAAAACCTGTTTTTGCTGCTCTGTGAAAGCTGCACTATAAAGGTGGGTTTTCAAAAAATAATTGAGAAAGCAAAATCGGAAAATGAGCTGCCAAACACAAATTTTTGTCTGTTTACTATTTTTACTAAAAAAAAAAATCATGTTTTAATGCGTAAGCAAACAGGGCCTAAGTCTTTATTTTTATAAATATAATAATATAAATTATTGTGAGCATTTTAATTTATTAATATATGTCTATAATTTATTAATATATATTTATATTTAATGTTGATGATCCAGGTGTATTCTAATTGTATTTTGTAATTTATTAATATAATTTTTCTCCACAGATGTGTTCTAATTGTATTTTTTTAGTTTTTTTATAGAGGAAACTTCTGTAACTGGCTTCTAGAGTTCCTAAAAGATCTACTGGAGTGGAATTAGTCACTTCCATTAGGTGAACTTTATAGTTTATTAATATATATTTTGTATACATTGTTGTTGATTATCTTTATTTGCGGAAGACCAAATTATTGAAATAGAATATATTTTCATCATTTGATTGCGTAGTTATTTCCATTGAGATCGAAATCAACTAATAGAGAAACTAAAAAAAATAAAATAATTTTATTTTTATTTTTGATTGTTTATTTGTCATTAATTGTTATTATTTGTTAAAAATTTATGATAATGTCATATGATTGCATAGTTTTCATATCTAGATAAGCAAACATACCTTCAAAAAGAAAAGAATTTGGTGTTTTTTAAAATTTGCATAGCACTGCTACACTAGAGAAGCAAACATGCCTCCTAGAAGAAAAAAAATGTCTGGAGCAAAAAAAAGAAAAAGAAGCAAAAGGAAGAAGCATTAATTCAAAGTCAAGCAGAGAGTCTTAATAAGTATTTTACTAGCGACCAAGGGGCAGAAAGGACATAAATCATAGAACCAGTTATAAATTTGATGAATGAGGAACAAAAAAATCAGAATGACAGTAACAATGAACTGCATAGTCACCCTATGAATGAGAATAATAATGAAGAGTTGGATCAACCTGCCGATGTTGAATTGACTGAGACTCATAATGAAGATCCACAACTGCCTGATAGTGAGAAAGTTGATGCTAATATGACTATAAATGTTGATGAAGATTTGAATCATGATATTTTGTTTCTATTAAATGTTTATGATCTAGGGAATTGGTATAAAATTGGACAAAATATTAGGGACTTCCTAATTAAAAGAGGTCCTAGAAAAGATGATGAAGAGATGATGGTGTCTTGTTTCCCCATGATAGGAAGACATTTTCAATCATCACATTTTAAGCGACATTTGCCAAACTGTGATATGATGAAAGAAGATGGCTACTATATTTCGTTTATATGGACAATATTTTTTGTTTTTGTTGCAAGTTGTTCAAGACTCAGAATACCATGACTAAACTCGATTATTTGGCTAACGAAGGATCCAAAGATTGGAAAAATCTTAGCTAGAATCTCACACTTCATGAAACTAGTGAAGAGTGTAGTGATTGCATAACTAGTTGGATTGAATTAGAAAGAAGGCTTCAAAAGAATAAGACAATTGATGAAAGCATGCAAGTAGCAATAAAATAAGAGAGAGAACATCGGAAGCGAGTGTTAAAGAGAATAATTGTTGTTGTGCAAAGACTTGCAAAAAATAACTTGGCACTTTGAGGAGATTGCAAGAAGCTTTATGTGAGAACAATTGAAAGTTTTTGCAACTAAATGAGATGATTGCTGAGTTGATCCAGTAATGGAAGAGCACCTTTGACGTATTCAAGCATGCCATATATATTTTACATATCTTGGCCCCAAATTCAAAATGAATTAATATAAATATTGACAGCTTATGTGAGAAGTTTAATTGTTACAAAAATTAAACATGCAAAGTATTTCGTAGCCATACTTGATTGCACTCCAGATGCAAGTCATGATTAGAAAATGTCCTTCGTAATAAGATGTATGGATGATTTAACAAATACTGTAGCGGTAGAAGAATTTTGGGTTAAATTTTTGAAGACTGGTGATATATCGGGGATTGGACTTTTATTGAGCTTACAAATGTCTTGAACAACCTTGAACTTGACATTGATAATATAAGAGGTTAAGGGTATGACAACTGATCCAATATGAAAGGGAAGCACAAAGGTGTCCATAGTAGATTACTTGAAATCAATCCAAGAGCTTTCTACACTCCATATGGATGTCACAGTCTTAACCTGACATCATGTTATATGGTGAATTATTGTCCTAAAATAATGTCTTTTTTTTTAGAATTATACAATGCATATATACATTATTATCTTCTTCTACCAAGCAGTGGAAATTTTCAAAGATAATATTCAAGGTCTTATGGTTAAGCCGTTGTCACAAACACGCTGGAAAAGTCATATCGAAAATGTTAAGCCCATAAAAAAGCAGACTTCATAAATAAGAGATGCTTCAATTGATTTGGCAAATACTTGTGAAGACCCAAAAACAAATAGTGAAGCTGATGTCACGCCCCAGTCCTGTAGGACCGATCATCCTCGCTAAGGCGTGATGCCGCACGAGCCTAGGTTGCACTCGTGCAAGGCAAATTCCATAACGGCCGATTACAACAGCTTACGACGGGGTCATCGTACAGAAGTCCCAAGCATAAACATTGAATATACAAGGCAACACAAGCATTGAAATAAAATCAAAATCTTTTATTGATACTTGAAATAAAATTACAAAGGCACGAAGCCAAGTTACAATCACTCAAGCTCACTTTTCTCTCCGATTACAATCACTCAGCTCTCTCTCATCTCTCAATACAATTGACGAGCTAGTGGCTGCTTCAGATAGGCGATATCCATACATTATGTCCCGTATAGATGAAGTCTTTAATGCGGCCGCACGCCTCGAAACGGTAAGGAACTCCATGCCTCAGCGCGTCCAAGCGAGCTCCGCCTCGATGAGCATGTACATGTAATCTGCACATGCAAACTGTGTGGATGTCAGTACACAACTGTACTGGTGGAGTGAGCTCCTCGCCCACCCATATAAAACCAACACGTTCATTTACTTTGTGCAATATAATCCCTTTATGATTGTCTTTCTATTCTTGCCTTAGAATCGATTTTAGGACATAGACTCTTGGCCTATTTGCATCTCTAGACCATCACTATGCCTCGTACCGATAACTTACTTATCGATGTGCCTCTAGACCATTCTCATGCTTACAACATCAAGTATCGACTCGTACTTGTCCTTCTGACTCATACTTTGGGACACAATATGTTTTGTGCCATCCATTTGGTTCGTGCTTCAAATATCGAGGCTGTTCCTCACAATTCAATATGACATGACCAAACTTTGCCTTATGGCCCTTTCTAACTTAACTCGAGATGACTCAATCCTGACTTGTGGAACTTGTGTTGCGACTCAAACACGACGTCACATTCGGGCCGAAGCACGTTTTCTTGCTATAGCCAAATCTTAGGCTCCATAATGGTATTGCAACCGTGCACACCTTCTTAACTTAATTCATGTCGTACATATACTTTCTTTGATTTCACCGATATCGTGCATGCAGATTGCCGCTTAGCACACTAACTCATATATATGAAAGATTACTAGTAATGTCAAGCTATCTTGGACTATATTTGGGTTAAACAGCGATCCTTTTGCGCACGGGTAGCAAGCCCAATGCAAAAGTTCTCGAATCACCCATGCTATTTCATTGCTGGCGCACGCTGATTCATGGCTGGCGCTTGCTATAACTCGTTCCTCCTGGGCCGATTCATTGCTGGCACGTTAGGAACTACACCTTGTGCACAAGTTGTCCATGACCATGCAATGGTGCCTACCTAACTCACCATATGACTCAAACCATGTTCTTTTATACTTCCTGACAGGCTTCCAAGCCATGGGACCGATCTTGGAGACAAACAGTCGCGTGAACTTTCCATTGTTTTGAAACCCAGTGAACGGCTACTACATAGCCTTCCAACTTAACTTGAACAAAATGTGTTCCATAGACCGTGGCATACTTATCCTTGAACCAACCGTGGCTCGTGCTTTAAACCAAATTGTGTTCTATGCGACATTACCGCCTAAGTCATACTTTATATGATGAGCCTTGAGATCGTGGGACTATATAACTTCGACAATCGCAAAAAGCGTGGGACAGTGCTTACTATGACTTTGATAGCCCAAGATAACTTTTGCCTAACTCACTCCTGCAACAACTAAACCCGTGGGATGAGTGATGGCTATGCCAAGCCTTGCACCGTAGAAAAGTGCTTTGAGACTTGTGGGACACTTTTGCTATGCCAAGTATCGAACGATGGCACCGTGCATACTTTATCAAGCATTTATACGTACGACGCCTATGACTTAGGCTACGTTCATATCTCTATAGAAACTTAGACTAACTTTTCTTCTTCCAAGCCATGAGATGAAGGACCGAGTGTTATTTTGAAAGCATGACGTGCAATACTTCTAAGCCGACCGTGGGACCTTTGTATATTCTAACTCAATCTGACCCAAGTTGGGATTATTCCCTTATATATGTAGATTCGTCTCTTTTATTATCAAGCCTATTTGTGCAGTTGAAAACTTTCGTTTTATTAGTGTGAAGGCCAAGCTAAGACAAGTTCACCGAAGCCACCCACCTGAGCGAGGAGTTGCCTCGACCGAGCAGGACTTCGTGTAGCCATTGCATGGCTAAGTCTGAACGTCGTTGGCGTTACGATTCCTCTGATTAAGCTGAGCGGGATGGGGCATTACATTATACACCACTCAGAAAAAGTTTTATCCTCGAAACTTACTGAGTACACGTATCGACTTATAACTTGATTCAATATCCAATGGTTCTCGCACACACTCTCCCTATGCGAAGTCCAATGTTACCATCCTTACTCCATCTCTAAAACCTGACTTGCATCAATGCCATAATCAATATTCCATTTTATTTCAAACCAATGATCGCACTATCATCATTTTTTTCTTTGAAGTACGATTTCAAAATCCTCGATATCGTTCAGTTCCTTCAATCTCACTTGAATTCAACATATCACTTAGTTGGATCGTGAACATATTTCAGGCATCCCCGAGATACATGCATTTCAACCAAGCCTCGTGATAAAGAATCTGCCATTTTCACTCGAGTCAGATCGTACACATATTCAGGCGTCCCTAAAATATATGTATTTTAGCTAAGCCTCGTAAGTGGTATTTTCATACTCTTGAATTATTCTATCCACCAGTATCTAATCCTATCAATACTCAAGATCAATTATACCGATGCTAACTCTCAAAACAAGGACAACTTGTCTAACCGCTAGGCCGTCTCTCTAGGCTAAAGTCATCCGTCAGTATTGGAATCATAGTTCCCAAACAATAATATCAACACTGACCCCAATCCTATGGTCAAACCAAATTTGATAGTACAGGGCTTTCTACCCAAGCTCGCATCACTCCGATTTCTAAACGTCGAGCATATATTCTTCTATATCGCACTTGCAACACTTAGTCCAAAGGGTCCGAGTCATTCAACAAAGCCACCATATGGTAAGTCTGGTTCAACCAATTCCTCGACATATCAATATCGCTCGTCCAAACAAGCAATTCACGTAGTCTGCCTCTTCGAACACGTTCGTTATAAGTCACATATCCAAGTCAAGTACTCTACTACATGATTTGTTATTGAACCATAATTCTCATATCATATTCCCCGAGTCGTCTGACACAATTTACGTATTCGATCACAAGGTCGTCTAGTATAGCAGATGTCACACCCCAATCTCACGCAAGTCTGATTATCCACGGTGGACATAAAATCACCATGCTAACACTCCTACAGGATAATCGTCCTCATCGGGGCGTAACTATTGCATTGAGTCTAGAATAATTCATTCTCGATATGTATATTGGATCTATTCAATCCTCAAGTTTACTTAATCGTCAATCACAAGTCTAAACAATTCTCGAATTTACCTTCGCATCAAACCACAAGTCGAAGAAGTCCAAATTGCTACGTCATGATCTCCTAAGTTCGATCATTCCTACTGGATATGAATCACCATATCAACGCTCATGCGGAACGATTACCCCAAATCTGACATGACGCATGTGCGAGGCTAGAGTTGTGCTCGCGCAAGGCAAGATCATCGACGTTGTGGTTATCATCGAACAATCAAGACACTTTTCTTTCATCCAAACATTTATTTCTATTCAAATCCCAAGCATAGCATCCATCGAAACAATAATACTTTACACGATCGTCATTCCTCGAATTAGAGTACCCCCGAGTTATGGCACATCGATCTTCGATACGCCTTAATACCGTTAACGATATGTATAACCTGACGATCTTCCTTTGTAATGAATTCTGAGTCGTGCAACTGATGCTATCATCCGAACTGGATATACCACAATCTTCTCGATATTTAAGATCAAAATTCGATCAATAATCCCTAAAATATTCACATGATCAATTCGTTCAAACTCATAATCACATATGTTTATCTATCTATGTCACGACCCGCACCCGATTTTTGGATGCGAGCTCGTGAGCAAGCCAGCTACGTATCGAGCAGACTCCAGCCCGACTCGAGTATATATAAGTTGTCCAGAATAGGGTATCATGTCTAATCTAAACTATATCTCAATCCACATGAATCATATAAAACAAGAATAGACAAGTATGGGTCATGGTTTGCAGCCCATTAGCATATTGTTCGATTAGACTCCAAGAATGATATGAGTCTATAAATAAGCAGAGTATATCATGGTATGGAATATAAAGCATGAGAAGATAATAAAAAAATATCACAAGTAAATACCTGTATCATACATCGTAATCCTCTACCATCCTGCTCTGCTAACTAACTCCATGCAGTCGCTAAACCTGAAGAGATCATCAGGTCCTCAGAGGACTAGCAAGATACATAAAATATGCCTATCTAACAGTTTAATAATGTAATAATATAAACAGGGTATGAACAGGATCTAGACATGAGACTGACAAGTGGCTACTGACAGGTAACTATGAACACGGATACGGGATCAACTATGCATAAATGAACTACTGGAAGATCAATGGAATACCAACCCTCGCCCCAAATGTAGACTCGTAGGTCAGTTTCAAGATAAGCCACCCTCGCCCCGTATGTGGACTCGCAGGTGCAAAGGACAACCCTCGTCCCGTGTGTGGACTCGCAGGTTGTGGGAAAGACAAAGGAATAGCAGTTCACTCACACATACTTACAGACACTGTAACGCCCCAGTCCTAAAATACGTAGGACTAGGACATAACCATTTCAGCTGTATACATACGAAGTATATGGATCCTCGTATATATACATAAGCTATAAAATGCAGTAACCAAGGTACTAAATCTCATCCACAAAGAATAATATGATATAAAAGCAACTTTAAATTTGTCATGATACACTATGTTGGGCGGAGAAAAATCTACTACCAATAAATAAGGAAAAGTACATATAAAATAACATGAGTTCGGCGGGCAAAGCGAAGACGATCGAAGTGCAATCATCCTCGAAAAAATAGTGACGATCACGGCCACGGCTAGAACACCTGTGAAAGACAAGAACACACACACTTGGCGAGATAACCAGGTCCCAGAGGGACGTAACAAGATACATCAACATGCCATATAATACTGATTATAAAATATGCCACAATCAAAGAAAGTGACAAGACACTATAAGGTAATCTAACCATACTAAAGTGAACATACAGTTAAGAACAAACCTTTCGTCGCATGAGCCCTGGCTGTAAATGGGATCTGGTATAGTCCCCACTTGGGTACTAGTGACCGAGAGCATGACGTTCAAAAACGACAGTGGCCAACCTGAGAGGCTCATACCCGTATGTCCAGCGGAGCTTCCGGGTTACAAGGGAAGTGTAATCGAAGCCCATACGATAAGGAAATGTTCTTCCCACCCAATGTACCTATCATGTCGCATCCACGACCATGTAACACTACTAACCGTCAAGTCTTCTATCACACAGCTATTGACAGTTAGACCTAACGTACGTCCTGCATGCATCAGTGATCAGCCAACACGCAAGTCCGTAGGCTATATGCTACTCATAACTCACACATCTCGTGGCACAACAGTGTCAAAGTTTATGTAATGCACTAAACTAGTGGTAGTCCCTTAACTCTAGGTCCATATGCAATCAAAGGAAAAATAACAAGGTACAACTAATATTACTGAGCAGGTAGTAATCAAGAACTAAAAATAAATGAACAGTGATATGTAATAAAATACAAACTGAAAATAACAGTATAATGGCAAGGTATCTTGCCTGGTGTGTCGCCTGGTGTTGTGCAATGATCCGACAAGTCAGGATGCCCAATAGCCATGGTTGCTGGGTAGACATTTGAAGTCATGAGGGAATTAGGGATATGATTAGTCATGATCAGAGCATTTGTGAAAATAATTACTTTTTAGCAGAAGATGTTCATAATAATTGAAAACTAGGTTTTAATTAGTTTTACAAATTTTAGGAGAATATACTTATAATAATTTGAGGACTAAATAGAATATTTTATATAACCCTTCCTAAATTTTAGACAAGAAAACTCAAAAAATAATTTAGATAACTTCCTTGAAATTATAATTTGAAAACTAAAAATAATTGTAAATAAATATTAATAATTTAGAAATTTTTATTTAGGGTTTTAAAACCATATTTAGAATATAGGCCAAGCCAATATAGTACTTATATATACTCTGTATATATTTTAAAGAAAATGTTAAGAGATTATTAAAACTAGTAAATATCATGATGTAATAAAAGAATAATACTAATAAAAATACTAAAAAAAATAATTAACAATACTAATAAAACCTAAATATTAATAACACTTATATATATAATAATAATAATTATTATTATACAGTTATTAGCTCTTAAAATAAAATAATAATAATAATGTAATAATAATAGCACTGATACATATAATAATAACCTTTAACAAATATCAATTTCAACTTCCCCCTCTCCCCAATACTTTCAGTGCGAGAGTGAGAGAGGAAAAGTGAGAGAGAGAGAGAGAGAGAGAAAGAGCGGTCTTACCGAGGGGTCGCGGCGCTCGGCGGCCTCGACGGAGTCCGGGCGGCGAGCGGCAAGGGGGGTCCACGCCGGGGTCCTGCGCGCGGTGGAGCGCACGGCGGGGCGGATCCGCCGCGGAGAGCTGCTCCGGTGGTGGAGCCGAGGAAGCGGGATGGACGGTTTACCGGCGTCGGCGGCACGAAGCCGGTGGCGGAGGACAGAGGTACGCGCGGAGGGGCGCGACGGTGGTCGGCTGCACGCGGGCGGCGCGCGCGGCCCAGTGCGGACGGCGGCGGGCGGCCGTGAGGGCGCAGCGAGGAGATCTATGGAGGCGCGTGGCCGGATCCAGGGGAGCGGCTGTCAAGGAGGGCAGTGGCGCGCTGCCCTTGAGGAGGCGGCGGCAGTCGAACGCTGGAGGGAACGACGGTGGCTCCGGGTGCGGCTTCTCGGCGGTTCTGGAGTGGTCGTGGGGTGGATCAGAGTCTCGGCGGACGGCGTTCGCGCGGGTTGGGGCGGAGATGTGCTCGCTCGGACGGCGGCCAGGGATGACGGCCAAGGCTGCGGGTTTAGGTACGAGGCCTTTCTCCTCTTTCCATTCTCTATTGTGGTGGTTTTGGCGATGGGGTGTTGAACTGGTGGTGGTGTCGGGATGCTGACGACGACGAGGGTGGTGGTGTTGCTTGGCTGGGGGAACGGGGTGGCCGGATTTAGTGGCGGTGGTGCTATTGATGATGGTTGTAATGGAGGCGAAGGTCGCTGGAGTCGGGAAGGCTGGTAGGTGATGGTGGGTGTGGCGGTGACGACGGGAGTCGAAGAAGGCAGTGGTGGCGACGGGGCGAGGGTGGTACTGGAGATGTCGGAGAGATGCAGAGGTGTGGTCGGTCGTTAGGGTTAGGGTTTGGGATAGAACGAGTCCGTGTCGGGGTATCCGACACGACAGAGTGGACGTCCGGATTGTCGGACAGAGATTATTGTATTTTATGGAAAAAATATAGTGGAGGAGATGAGACACAGACACGATGCACTTGTGATTGTGGTGTGGAAATTGGAGGAGTACCTGTCCTTTTATAGGGGGTGGGAATTCCCAGTTGGATAGGGATTGGGTTTTATTTAAATCCCAATTAGATAATTCATCATAGATTTAAAGTTAATTCAACAAAATCCAAATCCAATTCTAATCAAATCCAATCCAAATTAATTCTATACTTAATTTAAAATATTTTAAATAAAGTGAATAAAATCTTTTGTAATTTAAATTACCATATTTAATCAAATATTAAAATTTACAAAATCCTAAATATCATTTTCATAGTTAAATAATTATGGAAATAATTAATTTCGAAAATCACTATAAATACTTAAATATTAAATCATAAACTAGCTTTTGTAAATAACAAAATTTATTAATAAACAAATTTCACATTTCGCAAAACATTTGGAAACATTTCATATAAACCAAATTTCCAAATTATTACTTTTTTTTAAACGACGACCAAAATACTCTTTTTAGAAATTAAAAATATTTATCACATATTATTTGAAAATGTACTTTCCTATTAAAATAAAAATTTATAATAAAAATATTTTTCTAAAATATGTACCTCGACACATATTCGCACTCGTCGAGAAATTACGAAACGCGAATTTCGCACGTTACGTAAATACGACAAAGCGACTCATGTGCGACGTATAGATACGAAGATAAAATAAAATACGAAATTTTAAATAAAAAAATCGTAGTAGAAATTTAGGGGGATTACATCCTACCCAACTTAAAAGAATTTCGTCCTCGAAATTTAGGAAAATTAGGATAGGCAGGGTGAAGGAGATAGAAACAGTATAATCGATAAGAATTTGAATCATATTGAACAAAAAGGCAATCAATTGTTTGACGAGAATGAAACGACATTTCAATGGCAATATGTCATTTGATCGACTAAAAATTTCGATGGTTTTAGATTTCGATCATGACAATCATTCAATGACTAAGTTCGATAAACCTTAACATTAACCTAAAAAGCAACCTCATAAGTAGGTAATAAAATCCTTAATCCTTGATATCGTCAATATTCATGAAATCTCTCTTATCATAAATCGTCCCCTTAAACAAAACCAATATGATTCTAAATGTACTCTAATTTTCTCTATTTCGTCATAGAATTTTCGATAGTCTCAAATTTTGAATCCATAAATCTCCCTTATACTAGCTCACACACATATATATATATATATATATATATATATATATATATATATCTTCCCAAGTTATAATTTTCCTCTAAAAATTTCAAACCTTCAACCAATTTGGCTCAAGTAGAAATTGAAATTCTCTTTACTGCAAATTCGTATCTATTGGTCAATATACCATGCATCCATAGATGACAAAATAAAAGTTCGTCTTTAATGTTTGATAAATCTCGAAAACTAACAGTATACCTTCATAACTAAATTTTTATCATCATAATTAAATTTTTTTCTAAAATATTCATTAGTCTCTCTCGAAAATTGACTCCAACAATCTCCTCTTTTTGATGGTAGAAGTGAAACTCATCTTAACTGCATATGCATAATCATCTTAATAAGAAATGTAAATGTTTCTTTCTTCAACAATTGGTTATACTTGAAAACTAATATCATCATATCACTAGGTGTTATCAAAGGCACCGTCAAAAATTTGTCTTTATCAAAAATTTGCATCCCTAAATTTTATATATAAATTTGGTTCTTAAACCAACAACACTTTAGACGATTCTTCACTCGATATTTTGTTACCTCGAAACAAATTTGAAATTCGCGAAGTCTATTTATCCTTGAGTGTTTCATCAAAACATAATATATCATTCCTTACTTCATTGATTCGGATTTATTGCACATTTCTATTTATGTCCCACCTATAGCTCATAATCTCGTAATTATCTTAACCACTTTATTATTCATCTATGTTGTGGGGTTCTCCAATCTAACCTCTACTAGCCCAAGATTGTCATGATCAAATTTCATTTCGCATAAGGGAATCAAACAAGGAACAAGGTTGCATAAACAACGGAGAAATCATAGTAAAATATGAGTAAGCAATTTTAATTGGAAGGGAGAAAAGTAAGCGTTGCTAATATTGCATGAAGAGTAAAAGGTGTTATAGGTCTAAGTAAATCAAGATAATACAAGAAAATAAAATGACAAGGGTTAAGCGGTCAAGATAAAAACACAAGGTTAAGCATTTGACGGATTTAGTAGATCGCAATCGGGCCGAAGACTTGAGTCGAGGTTGAGTCCATATATATAGTCAAAAGTATATCGGCACTATGGTATAGGTTATAGTTGAGTCTTTATGACCCGAAAGTCGTGCCATAAAAATAGGGTACAAGGGGACGTGTTTTAGTGGAACACAATACACCTACATAAAGGTGAGCTCGTCTAGGTCTTGCATGTGACATTTGTTGGAAGAAAATGTCTAGTGTTGTGCTCCAAATATCAAAGTCACGATGGGGAACGCCAAGTGATCAAGAATAGAAAGTGGGTTTTCATAAGGTACTAATTAATGCACAAAAATAAAAGGTTAAAGCACGAAATAAAGACAATTAGGAGATCTCGTAGGTCAAGGCCAAATAAGCTAGAGAGACAATTTCTAAAAAAAGTTCATAGATAAGGGTATGGTCAAGGGGATGGTTCTAATCATTTCTAGTTTCAAACACTTAGATGGTCATAAATAAAAATCTAGATTTGAGGGAAGGTCGAGTAAGTCAAAGATATGTTCATTGGTTTGGTCGGTGACTAATTACACTTGTGTATATGCAATATCATAATTATAGGTGGCATGGCAATCTAATGTGGAATATTTCTATCTCACTAGGGTGACCTTACTTGCTTCTTGGTCTTCTACCAATATATGATCTAAAAATTTTAAGTTCTTCGAAATTTTCTTAATAAAATTTCCAAGATACTTCGCCAAAGTTTCAATTATCTTAGACTGTCAACTTTAATCACAATTTTTAAATCTCTAGTAAATCTCGAAACAACCCTTGTATATCTCAACTTGAATAATAACCTCCCTTTTTTTTCCAAACCTTAAACTCATCATTTAATGAGTTTATCAACCGAATTTCATATTACAAAATGGAACATTTAAATAACTCCCAAATTTAATCATATATCCTTCAAATGTGAATATCTAGCTTCTAATAAGTCAAAAAAAATAATTCTCCCTTCTTCTCCCCCTTTTTTTTACCAAAATTTAAATATCCAAAATCAAGGCTTTTAAATTCGAATCTAAATAAATTTATAAACCATAGATCATATGAGCAAATTTAAATATTTTCTTCAAAGTCGATTCCATATCTTCCAACAAATTTTACCATTATCTCTTCAAGCTCAAAATTAAACACTTATAATTCGTAATTCGTAGAATCAATTTAAAACCTCAAGCTTTCTAATAAACCGTAAATCATAAACCCTTCATATTCTTTACAAAATCGTAACTTATAATTTAAAACACTTTAAATTCGAGATAAACTTTAACATATTCAATCCCAACTTGAACTAAATCGTAATCATGGGTCACAATTTAAAGATGTTACTCAATTCGGTTTCATATCCCAAATAAATCATAAACTATTTTGCTATTTCCAAAAATCATAATCCATAAAATTGTTTTCCGTCCTCTTGTGTATACCACCTTGTAATGGCAAAAAAAATTCCAACTATCCATTGAAGGCGGTAATATGCTACTACCCAACTTGAAATTAACTAATCCTTAAAATCATACTTTCTAGAAAAATAAATTCCTTTATAACTCAAAAATTCCAATGCATATTAATTGCCAAATGCCATCTATCTAGCCATGTGTTTAACCTATGGGCATATACTAGTTTAGTCATCTTACTAAACACGAACTAAGAATTTACGGTAGAAGGAGTCATGCAAGATGAAAATCAAGGAGGTCGAACGAGAGTTCGAAATTTGAAGTCAAGAAAGGATGTCAAGTAGGTGTATGAGATTTCTAGACTCTACTCCTATATTGCAGGTCCGTTTGGTTTAATCATGTAACCGAAATGACAAACTAGACTTGCATGGGCCACCACAAAAACATGTAACGCTCCAGTCCCAAAATACGTAGGACTAGGACATAACCATGCCAGCTGTATACATACAAAGTATATGGACCCTCGTATATATACATAAGCTATAAAATGCAGTAACTAAGGTACTAAATCTCATCCACAAAGAATAATATGATATAAAAGCAACTTTGAATTTGTCATGATACACTATGTTGGGCGAAGATAAATCCACTATCAACAAATAAGGAAAAGTACATAGAAAATAACATGAGTTTGGCAGGCAAAGTGAAGACGATCGAAGTACAATCATCCTCGAGAAAATAGTAACGATCACGGCCACGGCTAGAACACCTGCGTAAGACAAGAACACACACACACACCTGGCGAGATAACCAGGTCCTCAGAGGGACGTAACAAGATACATCAATATGCCATATAAAACTGATTATAAAATATGCCATAATCAAAGAAAGTGACAAGACACTATAAGGTAATCTAACCAAACTAAAGTGAACATACAGTTAAGAACAAACCTTTCGTCGTATGATCCCTGGCTGTAAATGGGATCTGGTATAGTCCCCACTTGGGCACCAGTGACCGAGAGTATGACGTTCAAAAACGACAGTGGCCAACCTGAGAGGCTCATACCCGTATCTCCAGCGGAGCTTTCGGGTTACAAGGGAAGTACAATCGAAGCCCATACGATAAGGAAATGTTCTCCCCACCCAATGTACCTATCATGTCGCATCCATGACCATGTAACACTACTAACCGTCAAGTCTTCTATCACACAGCTATTGACAGTTAGACCTAACGCACGTCCTGCACGCATCAGTGATCAACCAATACACAAGTCCGTAGGCTATATGCAACTCATAACTCACACATCTCGTGGCACAACAGTGTCAAAGTTTATGTAATGTACTAAACTAGTGGTAGTCCCTTAACTTTAGGTCTATATGCAATCAAAGGATAAATAACAAGGTACAACTAATATCACTGAGCAGGCAGTAATCAAGAACTAGAAATAAATGAACAGTGATATGTAATAAAATGCAAACTGAAAATAAACAGTATAATGGCAAGGTATCTTACATGGTGTGTCGTCTGGTATTGTGCAATGATCCGACAAGTCAGGATGCCCAATAGCCATGGTTGCTGGGTAGATATTTGAAGTCATGAGGGGATTAGGGATATGATTAGTCATGATCAGAGCATTTGTGAAAATAATTACTTTTTAGCAGAAGATGTTCATAATAATTGAAAACTAGGTTTTAATAGTTTTACAAATTTTAGAAGAATATACTTATAATAATTTGAGGACTAAGTAAAATATTTTATATAACCCTTCCTAAATTTTAGACAAGAAAACTCAAAAAATAATTTAGATAACTTCTTTGAAATTATAATTTGAAAACTAAAAATAATTATAAATAAATATTAATAATTTAGAAATTTTTATTTAGGGTTTTAAAACCATATTTAGAATATAGGCCAAGCCAATATAGTACTTATATATACTCTGTATATATTTTAAAGAAAATTTTAAGAGATTATTAAAACTAGTAAATATCAGGATGTAATAAAAGAATAATACTAATAAAAATACTAACAAAAATAATTAACAATACTAATAAAACCTAAATATTAATAACACTTATATATATAATAATAATTACTATTATTATACAGTTATTAGCTCTTAAAATAAAATAATAATAATAATGTAATAATAATAGCACTGATACATATAATAATAACCCTTAACAAATATCAATTTCAACTTCCCCCTCTCCCCAATACTTTCAGGACGAGAGTGAGAGAGGAAAAGTGAGAGAGAGAGAGAGAGAGAGAGAGAGAGATAGAGAGAGAGAGAGAGAGAGAGAAAGAGCAGTCTTACCGAGGGGTCGCGGTGCTCGGCGGCCTCGACGGAGTCCGGGCGGCGAGCGGCGAGGGGGGTCCACGCCGGGGTCCTGCGCGCAGTGGAGCGCACGGCAGGGCGGATCCGCCGCAGAGAGCTGCTCCGGTGGTGGAGCCGATGAAGCAGGACGGACGGTTTACCGGCGTCGGCGGCACGAAGCCGGTGGCGGAGGACAGAGGTACGCGCGGAGGGGCGCGGCGGTGGTCGGCTGTGCGCGGCCTAGTACGGACGGCGGCGGGCGACCGTGAGGGCGCGGCAAGGAGATCTGTAGAGGCGCACGGCCGGATCCAGGGGAGCGGCTGTCGGGGAGCGCGGTGGCGCGCTGCCCTGGAGGAGGCGACGGCTGTCGAATACTGGAGGGAACGGCGGTGGCTCCGGGTGCGGGTTCTCGGCGGTTCTAGAGTGGTCGTAGGGTGGATCAGAGTCTCGACGGACGACGTTCATGCGGGTTGGGGCGGAGCTGTGCTCGCGCGGACGGCGGCCAAGGCTGCGGGTTTAGGTACGAGGCCTTCCTCCTCTTTCCATTCTCTATTGTGGTGGTTTTGGCGATGGGGTGTTGAACTGGTGGTGGTGTCGGGATGCTGACGACGACGAGGGTGGTGGTGTTGCTTGGCCGGAGGAACGGGGTGGCCGAATTTAGTGGCGGTGGTGCTGTTGATGATGGTTGTGATGGAGGCGAAGGTCGCCAGAGTCGGGAAGGCTGGTAGGTGATGGTGGGTGTGGCGGTGACGACGGGAGTCGGAGAAGGCAGTAGTGGCGACGGGGCGAGGGTGGTACTGGAGATGCCGGAGAGTTACAGAGGTGTGGTCGGTCGTTAGGGTTAGGGTTTGGGATAGAACGAGTCCGTGTCGGGGTGTCCGATACGGCAGAGTGGACGTCCGGATTGTCGGACAGAGATTATTGTATTTGTATGGAAAAAAATATAGTGGAGGAGATGAGACACAGACACGATGCACTTGTGATTTTGGTGTGGAAATTGGAGGAGTACCTCTCCTTTTATAGGGAGTGGGAATTCCCAGTTGGATAGGGATTGGGTTTTATTTAAATCCCAATTAGATAATTCATCATAGATTTAAAGCAATTCAACAAAATCCAAATCCAATTCAAATCAAATCCAATCCAAATTAATTCTATACTTAATTTAAAATATTTTAAGTAAAGTGAATAAAATCTTTTGTAATTTAAATTACCATATTTAATCAAATATTAAAATTTACAAAATCCTAAATATCATTTTCATAGTTAAATAATTATGGAAATAATTAATTTCGAAAATCACTATAAATACTTAAATATTAAATCATAAACTAGCTTTTGTAAATAACAAAATTTATTAATAAACAAATTTCACATTTCGTAAAACATTTGGAAACATTTCATATAAACCAAATTTCCAAATTATTACTTATTTTTTTTAAACGACGACCAAAATACTCTTTTTAGAAATTAAAAATATTTATCACATATTATTTGAAAATATAATTTCCTATTAAAATAAAAATTTATAATAAAAATGTTTTTCTAAAATATGTACCTCGACACATATTCGCACTCGTCGAGAAATTACGAAACGCGAATTTTGTACGCTACGTAACTACGACAAAGCGACTCATGTGCGACGTATAGATACGAAGATAAAATAAAATACGAAATTTTAAATAAAAAAATCGTAGTAGAAATTTAGGGAGATTACAGACACGACTCAGTCAAGATACAGGTGAAGACACGGTACAACTCATTCATGACACAGGCAAGGACAACTCTAGCATGATCCATGACGTAAACAAGTCTGGTATAACTACACTATCAAGTCATAAAATACTGATATACAAGCAAGACAATAAACTAGTAAACGCGGAATCATATAAATCTATAAAAACTAAGGTAACTAAAGATAACATACTACAACAGGTGTACTATAAGCATGAAAATAAACTGTAGAGGGAGGCAAGGTATACTTGCCTGGTGGTAGCACGAAGAACCAATAAGATACCGTCAACTGGTACGCCATAAAGTCCAAAATCCACAAATGTCTCCGAAAGCTGAAACAGATATTGCCAACATTCTCAGAATAGTCAAATTAGCTAGAATTGCCTATTCTTAAGTCCAATTCTGGACACAGGGGCAAAACGGTAATTTTAGGCCAAAATGGTGTCCGCCGTTGGACCCGCTTTGCACCGAAAAGCATGCCAGAGTCAATGGTCTCTAAAGTCGTCAAAATACATGTCAACAGGTCCGATTTTTCGATACGAACCCAACCGTATGTCGAAAGTTAGATTTCGGCGGGCCGTGCACAAAATCACCCGTTGAATCGGATCGTAGGGCCGCAAAACGGCGATCCAATCAACTGTCTCAGAATCGGACGGATACGCATCAAATTCTTCGCGCACACGCAACCAATTTGAATTTCGTCAAAGCCCACACATCCACGAAGCCGATACGCACCTTTCGATGTTTTCGGTTCGCGACTATGTCACCTGAATTGGCGAGACGCACGTCGTATCGGAAGATTTTCTAGTTTTCAAAAACTGTTTTCATAGGTTTTTTTACTGATTTTAATCAACCATTATCTCTCTGCTCAATTGATGAAATTCCAAACTATCAATTAGATTCTACTGTCCTATAGGTTGTCTAAAAGACTCTTCAACTAGATTTCTAAAATTGCTAACAGATTGATCAGGAATCGCCTTCCAATTTTGGGTTTCAATTAGAAAACTGTTCTGCTTTGGATCAGTTTTTCGCCAATCTTCGGGCTCATTTTACGATGCACATGACACAAAATAATTCAAAAAAAATTTGAAAGGAATTGGAGTTGCATAGTTCGGGAACAAACCTGACTAATTGGATCGACCAACGACCCATTGTGTGACGAAAAATTTCGTCGAGAACTTGGGCCGACGCTGCTGCTGTTGCGTCTTTGTTTTTGTCGCGCGTGCGCCTCCGGCGGCTCTGGCCTCGCGCGACGGTGGTGCCGGCGGCGAGTGGCAGCCCAGGTGACGGGGGTTGTGCCAGGGTTGGGCGTTGGTTAGGGTTAGGGTTTACGATGCTGTTGTCGTATTTTCTTTCCCTTCCTCCCGATCGATATAATGATTTATATATACTGTTCTCAGGTTAAACCGAGCGCAGAAGGGTGTTTGGACTCACTGGGCTGGGAGGTTGGCACGTGGGCTGTGCTATTATGTTGCGGGCCTGGGTTGGCTGCTTGGCCTGGCCTGGCTTCTTAGCTATTACTATTATTATTATACTTGTTTTTATTTCTTAATAACATTTATATATCTTCACATAAATAGATATCTATATATACATATATGTATTCACAACATATACATATATTTAATAATAATAAAACATCCACAAATTCTAAATAGTTTCGTAGATTTATCTTTATCTAGTAGAGACTCATTTCACATATGCATGTACATACTTGCATGTACTTTCTTTAACAATAAAATAATAACCAATAATAATATTATATAATAATATCCTCAATTAAATAATAATGATAATAATAATGATATTAACAAAATTCAACAAACCAATAATGGTGCATATACCATTTTGCACCGTCTAATGATCCCGAAAATATACAGGGCCTATTTTATACAAACATCGCTGATTATCAACTAATAATGATATTTATAATATTTAATTAAGAGTATTTAGAAAATACTCATTAGATCATTAAAATGGAATACAATACCACAATACCATAATACATCAATACGAACGTCATTGGACGTCCTGCATGGCTACATGGGCTTGGGCTCGGTACGGGTCCAGTTCGGGCTGGTTTGGTACAACCGGGTCTCTTAAATGTCAAATAATATTAATAATGAATAATTAAACTATTTATAATGGTCAGGTCACAACTTAGCCTAGTTTTTCTAGTTAGGGCATTATTATGGCTTAGTCTTTGTCACGACCCGTACCCGATTAATTTTCGGATGCGAGAGCGTGAGCAAGCCAGCTACGCATCAAGCGGACTCCAGCCCGACTCGAATACGTAAACGTTGTCACGGCTATGGCAATGGGCCTAATCAAGGCAAGGCAAAACTATATCTCAATCCACAATAAGAATAATAAACAAGAATGAACAAGTATGGGTCGTGGTCAGCAGCCCACTAGCATGCATGTCCGATTAGACTCTAAGAAATAACATGAGCCTATAAACTGAATCAATAACTATGATATATCATGATGATGAAAGGGAAATACGAGCTGGATGAACTGGATAATAAACATGGTATAAATACCTGAATCCCGGTAAGCAATATCATCACAACCGGACCCCACAAGTGTCATAATTATCTGCCAACCAGAGCTGCTAACTAACTCCATGCAATAACGAACCTGAAGAGATCATCAGGTCCTCAGAGGACTAGCAAGATACATAAAAATGAGCCTTTCTAAAAGTTTATTATGCATGGAGAAAAATAAAGAATAAACAAGTAAAACTGAGGAATGAATAAACACGAATCTGTACACTGTCTACACATAAATGAACTGCTGAACGAGAGAAACTCATGTCAAGATATCAACGGATAACCGAAACGAATACTCAAACCCTCGTCCCTAGCGTGGACTCGCAGGTTCGAACAACTACTAGCCCTCGTCCCTAGTGTGGACTCACAGGCTAGCATCACCCTCGTCCCTAGTATGGACTCGCAGGTGTAAAACATATACAACTAACCCTCGTCCCTAGTGTGGACTCGCAGGTTAGCATCACCCTCGCTCCTAGTGTGAGCTCGCAGGAGTAGACCAATAACTGCTAACCTTCGTCCCTAATGTGGACTCGCAGGTTAGCTTAGACACAGATAACTACTAACCCTTATCCTTAGTGTGGACTCGCAGGTTAGCCTCAAGGATTCAAGACACGGAGGTAAAAGCAGTTCAGTTCACGATTCACGACACGACTCGATCAAGGCTCAATGGATACTTCCAATAAGATACAAGGCTAACTGTGAACACGGTCTACATAACAATGATACGAGTATATAAACAGGATATGAAAAGGTACATGGCAAAATATAAGAAAACTGGATAATAATAAAGAGATAGTGTATATAAATAAAGCTGTGTAGAAAGGCAAGGTATACTTGCCTTTGGTCCTGAGCTACTGTCACGGATTACAACCCGTATGGAGATCCAAATAACCTGTTTATGAATTTCATGGAATCAATACACAATGCTTAAGAGTACAATCTAGCTTATCTATTTAATTTATTAGGTTTCTAGGTCATTCCTAAGTTAACTTGTTTTCCCTTGGTTAGCTAAATTACTTAGTTCTTATCTAGTGCCTATTCATGTGTGGTGTCACATGTGTCTCATGCCTCCCTAACCTGGTTATCCTTTATACTTGATGGTACCTGTCTAAGTGTACAATCCTGCTATGTAAATTCTTATAAGCATGACCTTAACCATGTGTAACTAATATGTGATATACACCTCCTATATACCAATGTACCTGAATGTGTAGATATACCCTGCTGCTATACATAAAACCATGGCTATGGAATCTTTGCCAGAATGTGTCTACGTGCTTATGTGACATGTCCTTGAAATTTCTAGCCAATGCCATCACTCTTCTTAATGTTACTATGATACAGACATCTATATATATAGGGAGTGGTCTGCACAATGGTCATAAAGAAACTGGAACTTACTGCAGAACAAAATGAAGAAGGCAATTGGTAAGTGAACTCGGGACTGGCCTAATATAGGTGCAATGTACATTTATCTGGTCTGAAATTCTTTGTATAGAACAGGGCTAAAATGTTTGATTTGGGACAGGGCTAACTATTGGATCGAACCTGTATGGATACTAGGACTGAGATGACACAGGTTATATAGGAAGAAAGGAGTGAAACTTGAGTAATCCCTCAATAATACTGACCCCAAGAGTTCACAGTCTAATCTTTTCAATGTCACTAGATTTCTTCCAAGACTGGATTCTGCTCACTCCTACCTGTAGTATAAGAAACAACATACAGTTGCAATATCATACAGTTTCCCAAAGGAACTGTATTGATGCAAAAATACAAATCCAAACGTTAGTGTATGTAATGAGAGGACTCAAGGAAATAAGGATTTGGGTTCCAGTAAGCTTACTGTGGGGAATTTGCCTTATAAAGCAAAGGATGACCTGTTCCATATTGGGACACCACCCATACTCCCTAAAACTGTCCTACAGGAAAAATCTATACATAGTACTCTAGAGTATATACCACGTATATACATGTATAGCCAATAACATGTGTTCACCTATCCTCCCCCTACTGACACAGGCTATGACACTAACATCCTAGATACTAGTAAAAATCCAATTAGTACTTCACAGGTCCCTATTACAGGTTTATCAAAGAGCTGACTTCGGAAAACATATTCAGTTAAAATCAAAGTTTTGAAGTGTGGCCCTTTGGTTTATCCTGGTTGATAAGGCTGACTGACTTTGGATGTCAGCGGGGCTTTCTGAATTTCTAAAATGCAGGATAGGACTTATTGGGGAGTGCTCATCCTGTAGCAGTCTTAGAATCCCCTGTTAGCCCATCTACCTAACACTTCTCATACACTCCTGATACCATCTTCTCGTACTCTAGTGTTTAGGGGGGTCCTAACTGATCTCAGTATGCACCATGGCCTTGGTTTTGTTCTGATATAGAACCGTGTCCAGTAGCCAAGTCCCTGTATTGAAATCTGGCTCCAGATACCATGGTTTACAGCTCGACCCTAAAGTCCTATCCAATAGGTTTATACTCATCTACAACCTAACCCAGGATGTCTTGATTGCCAAACCAGCCTGATACAAGCCCTGGTACTCGAGATAATAGCCTAGCATGGTTTTGGTAGTTTACACGAGGATTGGTGAGGGTTGGAATTGTAACACCCATATTCGGAATACGTATTTGATCAGGCGTATACGTATTTTGGACCTATATTTTATTTTCTCGGATTTTGGCCTGTACTTGTAATTAACTTGACTTGCGGATTTTAGATTTCTCGTAATTGGGTTTTACCTGGCTTGGTTTTATGTTGTGGAGAAGGTTGGTTTGGTTTGGTTTGGTTTATTTTGCATTGGAGCACCTTAGCTAACCTCCACCCTACACTCAACTTATCCTCCACCATTAAAATCCCCATCTAACACTCTCTCTCTTCATTACTTTCCTCCATTAATTCCTTCTTCTTCTTCTTCTTCCTTCCTCTACACAACACTTCACCCATAGGCAAGCGCACCTTGCCACCACATGAGAACCACATTTTATTTGTTCATTAGCTAGATTAGGCCATGGTGATCAACATTAGTGCTTGACATTTTATGATTTGGAGTCTCCATTGTTCTAGATCTAGGTTTTAACTATTTTTGGATTTATATGGTTTTGATCTATTTTGGTTGGATTTTTGTGGGTTTTGATGCTTCCATGTGGAAGAGAATTCAATTTTACTCAAGTTAGAACTTTGAAAATCTAGATTTGGGTTTGATTTGACCAAGATATGAAGATTTAAACTTTGGTGTTCTTGAGGTGTTCCTCTCGGCCTGGAGAAGAAGACTGCAGCCTGCGCTCTTTGGCGCAGTGCTGGACTGCGCATCCCCTCTCGGCCTGCGCTCTTTAGCGCGGTGCCGACCACGCTGCTTGTCCCTTGGCGAATTGCGCTCAGCCCCCTGCGCAGCTAACCCCTGCGCAGTTCATTCCTGCGCAATCTAACCCCTGCGTACTTCAACCCTGTGCAGCCTGCTCATGCGCAATCCACCCCTACGCAGTTCATTCCTGCGCAATCTAACCCCTGCGCACTTCACCCCTGCGCAGTCCATTTCTGCGCCAACCATTCCTGCGCCATCTAACCCCTGCGCAGCTCACCCCTGCACAGTTGGCTCCTGCACAGTTGGCCCCCTGGCGTACTTGACTCCTGCGCAACCCGACCCCAGGGATCCTTGCGCAATCTGTCCAATCATGGAGATTTAGTTTTATTTTTTCTTAAGCTTGGCTCTTCTATAGCCTTGTATATTGATATTTTATTAGATATTTTACGCCCATTTTATATCCTTACGCCTTTTGTCATGAACTTAATTTTACTTAATATGTTTGGAATGACTATTGTACATGGCATGGTATGACAAGGAACTAGCATAACACGGCAGTGACCCGTAGTGGTACACTCCTGACATGACCAACCTGACATGATAGTGGCCCGTCGTGGCGCACTCCTGACAAGTACCCTGACATGATTTATCTTGATGCTGTTGCGACGGCTAACTTGACTCGTATAATCAACTTGACACCATGGGTGTTCCTGCTTGCTTGCTTGTGCAATCCACTTGTCTTGTCTTGCATCATGTCTAGGACGTGACTCCCTGGTTCCCACGGTCAGGGATTCATACTGAATATGGATTAGGCTAATGACTAGATCAAACTATAGTTCATGGAGAATTTCCAGTCACAGGCAATCTCGTTATCTGGGCGCTCTTAACTAGACTTGTAGCTTGCCGACGAGTAGAGCACATTTCCAGCGCACTGTCATGTGTTGCACCCTCTAAGTCACCTAAGGGTATATCGTCTCCGGGACGATGTACCCAACCATACTCTCAACCCGCGGAAGGATAACTGGATGGTCTGCAGGGTTTGGGACTGGGAAATTCTCATTGCATCTTGTTAGTAATTAAGGCTTGTGATAACCCTAGTTAGTTAAGTAGTAAGCCGTAGTAATTGCTTGGCCGCTTTATGAATGGATGGAGTCCAGCCTTGTCTAAGTCTTGTCTAGCCCCTGTACCTGGAACTCTTGTACATGCTTGTTTTACTTATCTCTAACAATAAATGGGTAGAGACAGAGTGCTGTTCAGGCGAATGGTTACAACCTCGGTCCTTGTCTGGTTTAAGGGTTGTAACCTGGCTTCCAGAATGGTCCCACGTCACTAGTCGTTTATTGTCCTGTTGCACTCTTTATTACTTGTACCTTCTACCATTTCTTTTCTTATGTTCTGATATGCTAGCTTTTGTTCTTATTTCGTGGCCTCCTTTGTGGCACTTGCTCTTTCTGGGGTTTGACCCAGCTGGTTTTGTGTGGCCAGATTTCGGAGCAGCTCTCGAGGATCTTCCGAACCTCCAGCTCGATGGTGGCGACTAGAAGGAACCCGGGCTACAAGTGGATTTTCTATGTTGTTTCGCTCACTCTATTGTAAAGTTATTCTTTTGAGGCGTTTAGCCGACGAGCACCTGTTAGCTCGATGCACTTTACTTACTGTCTGCCTACGGGCTGTAAACATGATTGACAAATCCTAGGGTTGATCATGTATGACTTAACTCTTGCTAGTCCTAGCATTTTGTACGACTAGCTTCATGATCAACTGAATATGTAATATTTGGGACGCCTTTTATTGTATATTTGGTGGTCAAACATCTTTTACTTATATTATTTGCTTGAGATTGAGACAATAGGCTTGACCATAAGAGACCGTTGGCTTGTAGTAAACCCTCATATCTAGACAGCCGTGACCGTATAGTTGAGATATATTCTATTTCAATATACGTAGCTGGCTATGTATGCCCCCGCTCTCCAGTATTCTGGTTCTAGGGCGTGACAGGAATACCTTGCTATGGTATCTCTGGCTGACATCATTAGTAATCCCAGGGTTTGGGATCAGCCTTCTTATCTCTGAATTTTCGATCCTATTAATTCACAACTCAAGGTTATCAAACCTCTGTATCAGGTATCCATGTGATACCCGACCCAGGACTGATCTGTTTGAGATCATATTATGGGTATCCGGTCTCCACTGATGTTCTTCGGGTATCACAAGGTTTGTAGATGGTGCTATTGGGTTTTGAGGATTTCTTGGTATCAGTATGGTGGTTATTCCCAACATTAAATATGATTTTCAAGGGATCAACTTGCAGTCAAAACTCGATTTCCTAACTGCTATCATCTCCTTGTATTTCTTTAGGTTTTGTCAAAACTAATAGAAATCTGATATTGCAACAAGGTTCTAAAACTAAGAGAAGAACCTTACCTCGGTTTGACTCCTTCCTCTCCTCCCTGTTGCTCGACTGAATTAAAAAAAGTCTTTCTAGGGGTTCCTCTCTCTTCCTCTTGCTCGAATAGAATTTTAGGAAGCTCTCAATCAGTTTATATATATACAGATGTGAAGGATAAGGGTTTACTTAATTTAAACTGATAGGGATTATCCTCGGTTTCAAATCTTATTTGAAAAGGATCCTATCTAGCTGATGTGTTCAGCTGGGATTTCAAATAAGCTGAGGGGTTTGGGAAGTCGGTTAGTAGCAGGGGAATTCAAATAAAGAAAATTGCACTGAAGCCCCTATTATTACCCTTATTCCCATTTTGGTCTCCTAGAGGAAATCAGAAGAATTGATTCGATCTCATCTAACTTTAGGTGAGAGTTATCATGAATTCGTATTGAATTTCAATACAGGGTTGAAGGGTTCGACTGTAAAAAGGTGGATTTGAATGCAGGCCATCTTGCACTAAAGTCCCTGAAATTTCAGGTATTGACAAGTCCCATTTTTAAGTCTATTTTGAATTAGATGTCTACTCATGGTTATATATATATATATATATATATATATATATATATATATATATATATATGATGAATCAATGATGAAAGCCAAAAGAATTCATTAAATTATTATTATAAAAAATATTCAAGAAAAGGGGTCCAATACTTACAAATCTACCCTCCTTAAAATAATTTCGTACTCGAAATTCTAATTCATAACAATTCCTTAAAAATTTAAAGTCTACTATTACCTTAATCTTCTCAAATTTAATTTCTCCAAAAATATTTCATGGCCTTCTCTAGTCATTTTATAACTCCGAGTACTTGAGGACTTCTACCCACCTTTGGTTATACTACTCCTCAAAATACGGTCACTAAAATCTTATAATCTTCTAACTACTGGCTAACAGTCCTTCCAACAGATATCTAGGGCATATGGCAACTATAATCTCTCATATCTATAAACAACCAAATATTTAATAGTCAAGCAATATTATACTACAATTTAAGAATTTCTGACAGATTTTAGACAGCACGATCGTTCGTCACCTCGAAATAAAGAGGGATGAGAATCAATGGTACGGAAAGCAAAGAAGTATAATCGAGAGCAATTATGAAGTTTTCAAGGACGTAAAGAAATTTCTAGGAAAATTTTCAAAGCAGTGTGGATTGAGATTTCTAGGTTTAGTCATTGTCGCAGGCTCGTACCAGTACAGTTACGTTACCAGTACGATATGCTCTGACCTGCATGGGCCACCAAAAAACTTGTCACAACCCGTACCCGATTTTCGGATGCGAGAGCGTGAGCAAGCTAGCTACGCATCAAGCGGACTCCAGCCCGACTCGAATACGTAAACGCTGTTACGGCTTTGGCAATAGGCCTAATCAAGACAAGGCAAAACTAATCCACAATAAGAATAATAAACAAGAATGAATAAGTATGGGTCGTGGTCTGCAGCCCACTAGCATGCATGTCCGATTAGACTCCAATAAATAACATGAGCCTATAAACTAAATCAATAACTATGATATATCATGATGATGAAAGGGAAATACGAGCTGGATGAACTGGATAATAAACATGGTATCAATACCTGAATTCCGGTAAGCAATATCATCACAACCGGACCCCACAAGTGTCATAATCATCTGCCAACCAGAGCTGGTAACTAACTCCACACAATAACAAACCTGAAGAGATCATCAGGTCCTCAGTGGACTAGCAAGATACATAAAAATGAGCCTTTCTAAAAGTTTATTATGCATGGAGAAAAATATAGAATAAACAAGTAAAACTGAGCAATGAATAAACACGAATCTGTACACTATCTACACATAAATGAACTGCTGAACGAGGACGAGAGAAACTCATGTCAAGATGTCAACGGATAACCAAAACGAATACTCAAACCCTCGTCCCTAGTATGGACTCGCAGGTTTGAATAACTACTAGCCCTCGTCCCTAGTGTGGACTCGCAGTCTAGCATCACCCTCGTCCCTAGTGTGGACTCGCAGGTGTGAAACATATACTACTAACCCTCATCCCAAGTGTGGACTCGGAGGTTAGCATCACCCTCGCTCCTAGTGTGAGCTCGCAGGCGTGGACCAATAACTGCTAACCCTCGTCCCTAATATGGACTCGCAGGTTAGCTTAGACACAGATAACTACTAACCCTTGTCCCTAGTGTGGACTCGCAGGTTAGCCTCAAGGATTCAAGACACGGAGGTAAAAGCAGTTCAGTTCTTGATTCACGACACGACTCGATCAAGGCTCAATAGATACGTCTAATAAGATACAAGGCTAACTGTGAACACGGTCTACATAACAATGATACGAGTATATAAACAGGATATGAAAAGGTACATGGCAAAATATAAGAAAATTGTATAATAATAAAGAGACAGTGCATGTAAATAAAGCTGTGTAGAAAGGCAAGGTATACTTGCCTTTGGTCCTGAGTTGCTGTCACGGATTACAACCCGTATGGAGATCCAAATAACCTGTTTATGAATTTCATGGAATCAATACACAATGCTTAAGAGTACAATCCAGCTTATCTATTTAATTTATTAGGTTTCTAGGTCATTCCTAAGTTAACTTGTTTTCCCTTGGTTAGCTAAATTACTTAGTTCTTATCTACTGCCTATTCATGTGTGGTGTCACATGTGTCTCATGCCTCCCTAACCTGGTTATCCTTTATACTTGATGGTACCTGTCTAAGTGTACAATCCTGCTATGTAAATTCTTATAGGCATGACCTTAACCATGTGTAACTAATATGTGATATACACCTCCTATATACCAATGTACCTGAATGTGTAGATATACCCTGCTGCTATACATAAAACCATGGCTATGGAATCTTTGCCAGAACGTGTCTACGTGCTTATGTGACATGTCCTTGAAATTTCTAGCCAATGCCATCACTCTTCATAATGTTACTATAATACAGACATATATATATATATATATATATATATATATATATATATATATATATATATATATATATATATATATATATATATATATATATATAGGGAGTGGTCTGCACAATGGTCATAAAGAAACTGGAACTTACTGCAGAACAAAATAAAGAAGGCAATTGGTAAGTGGACTCGAGACTGGCCTAATATAGGTGCAATGTATATTTATCTGGTCTGAAATTCTTTGTATAGAACAGGGCTGAAATGTTTGATTTGGGACAAGGCTAACTATTGGATCGAACCTGTATGGATACCAGGACTGAGATGACACAGGTTATATAGGAAGAAAGGAGTAAAACTTGAGTAATCCCTCAACAATACTGACCCCAAGAGTTCACAGTCTGATCTTTTCAATGTCACTAGATTTCTTCCAAGACTGGATTATGCTCACTCCTACCTGTAGTATAAGAAACAACATACAGTTGCAATATCATACAGTTTCCCAAAGGAACTGTATTGATGCAAAAATACAAATCCAACCGTTAGTGTATGTAATAAGAGGACTCAAGGAAATAAGGATTTAGGTCCCAGTGAGCTTACTGTGGGGAATTTGCTTTATAAAGCAAAGGGTGACCTGTTTCATATTGGGACACCACCCATACTCCCTAAAACTGTCCTACAGGAAAAATCTATACATAGTACTCTAGAGTATATACCATGTATATACATGTATAGCTAATAACATTTGTTCACCTATCCTCCCCCTACTGACACAGGCTATGACACTAACATCCTAGATACTAGTGAAAATCCAATTAGTACTTCACAGGTCCCTGTTGCAGGTCTATCAAAGAGCTGACTTCGGAAAACATATTCAGTTAAAATCGAAGTTTTGAAGTGTGGCCCTTTGGTTTATCCTGGTTGATAAGGCTGACTGACTTTGGATGTCAGCGGGGCTTTATGAATTTCTAAAATGTAGGGTAGGACTTATTGGGGAGTACTCATCCTGTAGCAGTCTTAGAATCCCCTGTTAGCCCATCTACCTAACACTTCTCATACACTCCTGATACCATCTTCTCGTACTCTAGTGTTTAGGGGGTCCTAACTGATCTCAGTATACACCATGGCCTTGGTTTTGTTCTGATATAGAACCATGTCCAGTAGCCAAGTCCCTGCATTGAAATCAGGCTCCAGATACCATGGTTTACAGCTCGACCCTAAAGTCCTGTCCAATAGGTTTATACTCATCTGTAACCCAACCCAGGATGTCTTGATTGCCAAACCAGCCTGATACAAGCCCTGGTACTCGAGATAATAGCCTAGCATAGTTTTGGCAGTTTACACGAGGATTGGTGAGGGTTGGAATACCTTGCTATGGTATCTCTGGCTGACATCATTAGTAATCCCAGGGTTTGGGATCAGCCTTCTTACCTCTGAATTTTCGATCCTATTAATTCACAACTCAAGGTTATCAAACCCTCTGTATCAGGTATCCATGTGATACCCGACCCAGGACTGATCTGTTTGAGATTATATTATGGGTATCCGGTCTCCACTGATGTTCTTCGGGTATCACAAGGTTTGTAGATGGTGCTATTGGGTTTTGAGGATTTCTTGGTATCAGTATGGTGGTTATTCCCAACATTAAATATGATTTTCAAGGGATCAACTTGCAGTCAAAACTCGATTTCGTAACTGCTATCATCTCCTTGTATTTCTTTAGATTTTGTCAAAACTAATAGAAATCTGAGATTGCAACAAGGTTCTAAAACTAAGAGAAGAAGCTTACCTCGGTTTGATTCCTTCCTCTCCTCCCTGTTGCTCGACTGAATTAAAAAAGCTCTCTAGGGTTTCCTCTCTCTTCCTCTTGCTCGAATAGAATTTCAGGAAGCTCTCAATCAGTTTATATATATACAAATGTGAAGGATAAGGGTTTACTTAATTTAAACTGATAGGGATTATCCTCGGTTTCAAATCTTATTTGAAAAGGATCCTATCTAGCTGATGTGTTCAGCTGGGATTTCAAATAAGCTGAGGGGTTTGGGAAGTCGGTTAGTAGCAGGGGAATTCAAATAAAGAAAATTGCACAGAAGCCCCTATTATTACCCTTATTCCCATTTTGGTCTCCTAGAGGAAATCAGAAGAATTGATTCGATCTCATCTAACTTTAGGTGAGAGTTATCATGAATTCGTATTGAATTTCAATACAGGGTTGAGGGGTTCGGCTGTAAAAAGGAGGATTTGAATGCAGGCCATCTTGCATTAAAGTCCCTGAAATTTCAAGTATTGACAAGTCCCATTTTAAAGTCTATTTTGAATTAGATGTCTAGTCATGGTTATATATATATATGTAAGAAAATATATATATATGATGAATCAATGATGAAAGCCAAAAGAATTCATTAAATTATTATTATAAAAAAATATTCAAGAAAAGGGGTCCAATACTTACAAATCTATCCTCCTTAAAATAATTTCGTCCTCGAAATTCTAATTCATAACTATTCCTTAAAAATTTAAAGTCTACTATTACCTTAATCTTCTCAAATTTAATTTCTCCAAAAATATTTCATGGCCTTCTCTAGTCATTTTATAACTCCGAGTACTTGAGGACTTCTACCCACCTTTGGTTATACTATGCCTCAAAATACGGTCACTAAAATCTTATAATCTTCTAACTACTGGCAAACAGTCCTTCCAACAGATATCTAGGGCATATGGCAGCTATAATCTCTTATATCTATAAATAACCAAATATTTAATAGTCAAGCAATATTATACTATAATTTAAGAATTTCTGACAGATTCTAGACAACACGATCGTTCGTCACCTCGAAATAAAGAGGGACGAGAATCAATGGTACGGAAAGCAAAGAAGTATAATCGAGAGCAATTATGAAGTTTTCAAGGACATAAAGAAATTTCTAGGAGAATTTTCAAAGCAGTGTGGATTGAGATTTTTAGGTTTAGTCATTGTCGCAGGCTCGTACCAGTACAGTTACGTTACCAGTACGATATGCTCTGACCTGCATGGGCCACCAAAAAACTTGTCACGACCCGTACCCGGTTTTCGGATGCGAGAGCGTGAGCAAGCCAGCTAAGCATCAAGCGGACTCCAGCCCGACTCGAATACGTAAATGTTGTTACGTCTATGGCAATGGGCCTAATCAAGGCAAGGCAAAACTATATCTCAATCCACAATAAGAATAATAAACAAGAGTGAACAAGTATGGGTCGTGGTCTGCAGCCCACTAGCATGCATGTCCGATTAGACTCCAAGAAATAACATGAGCCTATAAACTAAATCAATAACTATGATATATCATGATGATGAAGGGGGAAATACGAGCTGGATGAACTGGATAATAAACATGGTATCAATATCTGAATCCCGATAAGAAATATCATCACAACCGGACCCCACAAGTGTCATAATCATCTGCCAACCAGAGCTGCTAACTATTTCCATGCAATAACGAACCTGAAGAGATCATTAGGTCCTCAGAGGACTAGCAAGATACATAAAAATGAGCCTTTCTAAAAGTTTATTATGTATGGAGAAAAATATAGAATAAACAAGTAAAACTGAGCAATGAATAAACACGAATCTATCCACTGTCTACACATAAATGAACTGCTGAACGAGGACGAGAGAAACTCATGTCAAGATGTCAACGGATAACCGAAACGAATACTCAAACCCTCGTCCCTAGTATGGACTCGCAGGTTTGAACAACTACTAGCCCTCGTCCCTAGTGTGGACTCGCAGGCTAGCATCACCCTCGTCCTTATTATGGACTCGCAGGTGTGAAATATATACTACTAACCCTCGTCCCTAGTGTGGACTCGCAGGTTAGCATCACCCTCGCTCCTAGTGTGAGCTCGCAGGAGTAGACCAATAACTGCTAACCTTCGTCCCTAATGTGGACTCGTAGGTTAGCTTAGACACAGATAACTACTAACCCTTATCCTTAGTGTGGACTCGCAGGTTAGCCTCAAGGATTCAAGACACGGAGGTAAAAGCAGTTCAGTTCACGATTCACGATACGACTCGATCAAGGCTCAATGGATACTTCCAATAAGATACAAGGCTAACTGTGAACACGGTCTACATAACAATGATACGAGTATATAAACAAGATATGAAAAGGTACATGGCAAAATATAAGAAAACTGGATAATAATAAAAAGATAGTGTATGTAAATAAAGCTGTGTAGAAAGGCAAGGTATACTTGCCTTTGGTCCTGAGCTGCTGTCACGGATTACAACCCGTATGGAGATCCAAATAACCTGTTTATGAATTTCATGGAATCAATACACAATGCTTAAGAGTACAATCTAGCTTATCTATTTAATTTATTAGGTTTCTAGGTCATTCCTAAGTTAACTTGTTTTCCCTTGGTTAGCTAAATTACTTAGTTCTTATCTAGTGCCTATTCATGTGTGGTGTCACATGTGTCTCATGCCTCCCTAACCTGGTTATCCTTTATACTTGATGGTACCTATCTAAGTGTACAATCCTGCTATGTAAATTCTTATAGGCATGACCTTAACCATGTGTAACTAATATGTGATATACACCTCCTATATACCAATATACCTGAATGTGTAGATATACCCTGCTGCTATACATAAAACCATGGCTATGGAATCTTTGCCAGAATATGTCTACGTGCTTATGTGACATGTCCTTGAAATTTTTAGCCAATGTCATCACTCTTCTTAATGTTACTATGATACAGACATCTATATATATAGGGAGTGGTCTGCACAATGGTCATAAAGAAACTGGAACTTACTGCAGAACAAAATGAAGAAGGCAATTGGGAAGTGAACTCGGGACTGGCCTAATATAGGTGCAATGCACATTTATCTGGTCTGAAATTCTTTGTATAGAACAGGGCTGAAATGTTTGATTTAGGACAGGGCTAACTATTGGATCGAACCTGTATGGATACTAGGACTGAGATGACACAGGTTATATAGGAAGAAAGGAGTGAAACTTGAGTAATCCCTCAACAATACTGACCCCAAGAGTTCACAGTCTGATCTTTTCAATGTCACTAGATTTCTCCCAACACTGGACTCTGCTCACTCCTACCTGTAGTATAAGAAACAGCATACAGTTGCAATATCATACAGTTTCCCAAAGGAACTGTATTGATGCAAAAATACAAATCCAACCGTTAGTGTATGTAATGAGATGACTCAAGGAAATAAGGATTTGGGTCCCAGTGAGCTTACTGTGGGGAATTTGCCTTATAAAGCAAAGGATAACCTGTTCTATATTGGGACACCACCCATACTCCCTAAAACTGTCCTACATGAAAAATCTATACATAGTAGTCTAGAGTATATACCACGTATATACATATATAGCTAATAACATGTGTTCACCTATCCTTCCCTACTGACACAGGCTATGACACTAACATCCTAGATACTAGTGAAAATCCAATTAGTACTTCACAGGTCCCTGTTGCAGGTTTATCAAAGAGCTGACTTCGGAAAACATATTCAGTTAAAATCAAAGTTTTGAAGTGTGGCCCTTTGGTTTATCGTGGTTGATAAGGCTGACTGACTTTGGATGTTAGCGGGGCTTTCTGAATTTCTAAAATGCAGGGTAGGACTTATTGGGGAGTGCTCATCCTGTAGCAGTCTTAGAATCCCCTGTTAGCCTATCTACCTAACACTTCTCATACACTCCTAATACCATCTTCTCGTACTCTAGTATTTGGGGGGGTCCTAACTGATCTCAGTATGCACCATGGCCTTGGTTTTGTTCTGATATAGAATCGTGTCCAGTAGCCAAGTCCCTGTATTGAAATTAGGCTCCAGATACCATGGTTTACAGCTCGACCCTAAAGTCCTGTCCAATAGGTTTATACTCATGTGCAACCCAACCCAGGATGTCTTGATTGCCAAACCAGCCTGATACAAGCCCTGGTACTCGAGATAATAGCCTAGCATGGTTTTGGCAGTTTACACGAGGATTGGTGAGGGTTGGAATACCTTGCTATGGTATCTCTGGCTGATATCATTAGTAATCCCAGGGTTTGGGATCAGCCTTCTTACCTTTGAATTTTCGATCCTATTAATTCACAACTCAAGGTTATCAAACCCTCTGTATCAGGTATCCATGTGATACCCGACCCAGGACTGATCTGTTTGAGATCATATTATGGGTATCCGGTCTCCACTGATGTTCTTCGGGTATCACAAGGTTTGTAGATGGTGCTATTAGGTTTTGAGGATTTCTTGGTATCAGTATGGTGGTTATTCCCAACATTAAATATGATTTTCAAGGGATCAACTTGCAGTCAAAACTCGATTTCCTAACTGCTATCATCTTCTTGTATTTCTTTTGGTTTTGTCAAAACTAATAGAAATCTGAGATTGCAACAAGGTTCTAAAACTAAGAGAAGTAGCTTACCTCGGTTTGACTCCTTTCTCTCCTCTCTGTTGCTCGGCTGAATTAAAAAAAGTCTCTCTAGGGTTTCCTCTCTCTTCCTCTTGCTCGAATAGAATTTCAGGAAGCTCTCAATCAGTTTATATATATACAGATGTGAAGGATAAGGGTTTACTTAATTTAAACTGATAGGGATTATCCTCGGTTTCAAATCTTACTTGAAAAGGATCCTATCTAGCTGATGTGTTCAGCTGGGATTTCAAATAAGCTGAGGGGTTTGGGAAGTCGGATAGTAGCAGGGGAATTCAAATAAAGAAAATTGCACTGAAGCCCCTATTATTACCCTTATTCCCATTTTGGTCTCCTAGAGAAAATTAGAAGAATTGATTCGATCTCATCTAACTTTAGGTGAGAGTTATCATGAATTCGTATTGAATTTCAATACAAGGTTGAGGGGTTCGGCTGTAAAAAGGAGGATTTGAATGCAGGCCATCTTGCACTAAAGTCCCTGAAATTTCAGGTATTGACAAGTCCCATTTTAAAGTCTATTTTGAATTAGATGTCTACTCATGGTTATATATATATATATATATATATATATATATATATATATATATATATATATATATATGATGAATCAATGATGAAAGCCAAAAAAATTCATTAAATTATTATTATAAAAAAATATTCAAGAAAAGGGGTCCAATACTTACAGTCTTCCCTGGCATGGCTAATACACTAGTCAAGACACGCCACTGCACTATCCGTGCCATGATTCCTAGTCGTCTGGTACTTCAAAACTCAACCATGGCTAAAGTCATCTACCGTAATAATTAACTAAATAATTATTTACAAAATTCTAAAAATTCACCATTTAAATCAAATTAATAATGAAAAAATATTTTTAAAAATTTTTCGGGAAGGGGAGCTACAGTCTATCTTAAGTCATCGGCCAACTTATTTTCTCAATTCGTATCGTTCTATGCTAACTCAAATCATCGAGCAACATGTATCCCAAACTCTTAGAGTCACTTTCGTAACTTCGAAATTAAACTTTTTTATGCACGCTATCTTCCCATCGTGCTAACTTTTCGTATACGATTCATATCGATTTTCTCGATCGAGTCGTCCTTTGTTACACCTTAACTTTTTTCGATTCAATTTATCTACTCGATCATTTTGTATTTTATACGCGACGCAATCCTTCCGATGTGCGTCGTCTTCTTTTTTGTTCGAATTATCTCGTACTAGCCATCAAAAATCACAATTACTTGAAATACTATTTCTAAGGCTTTGCGTACTCATCGCTTGCTGATAGACTCATTGGCACCCCGTATCCTCAATCGATCGACATCCCCGAGGCTATCCCATACACCACTCAGGGATGAAGTCATTTGACAAATCCCCAAAACTATCATTTGATTCATAATTAATTACTTCGAATCTCCGTTCAAATCAATTCCTTAAAACTGAAGCACGTTTTATCTACATCGCATCAATGATAACGTCGTTCAATGGCACCTCTATAGATAGTCATCCCGCATTCTATGAATCAAGTCAAACTCATTCCTATTTTGAGACAATTCGTATCTCGCACATAACTTTTCTAAGGTCGACGCAATTCTTGGTGTATATGCTCAGCCCGACTGAGCCAACTGTGCCTTATATGGAACCATTTTAGGTTCAACCAAATTTCTTTCATACGATTTTGCAAAATATATAGACTTATTATATAGACATCCCATGGAACATTTGAGAGAGAGTGCCAATGTATCAATCGCGACAACAATATCCGAGTTTGCGGAACCAACATCCGAGTTAAAGAATTCAATCAAAAGTCCAAGGATGTAAAGCCGTGCTCTGAAACCATTATGTCACGTCCTGGTCTGTAGGACCGATCGTCCTCGCTAAGGCGTGATGCCGCAGAAGTCTATATTGTACTAGTGCAAGGTGAGCTCCATAACGGCCGATTACAACAGCTTACGATGGGGTCGTCGCACAGAAGTCCCAAACAGAAATATTGAATATACAAGACAACACAAGCATTGAAATAAAATCAGAATCTTTTATTGATAATTGAAATAAATTACAAAGGCACGAAACCAAGTTAAAATCACTCAAGCTCACTTTTCTCTCTGATTATAATCACTCATCTCTCTCTCATCTCTAAATACAATTTGACGAGCCAACGGATGCTTCAGATAGGCGATGTCCATACATTATGTTCCGTATAGATGAAGTCTTCAATGCGACCGCACGCCTCAAAATGCTAAGGAACTCCATGCCTCAGTACGTCCAAGCGAGCTCCGCCTCGATGAGCATGTACCTGTAACCTACACATGCAAACTATATGGGTGTCCGTACACAACCGTACTGGTGGAGTGAGCTCCTCGCCCACCCATACAAAACTAACACGTTCAATTTGCTTTGTGTAATATAATCCCTTTATGATTGTCTTTTTATTCTTGCCATAGGATCGATTTTAGGACGTTGACTCTTGGCCTATTTATGTCGCTAGACCATCACCGTGCCTCGTATCGATAACTTACTTATCGATGTGCCTCTAGACTATTTTCGTGCTTGCAACATCAAGTATCGACTCGTACTTGCCCTTCCGACTCATACTTTGGGATGCAACATGTTTTGTGTCGTTGACTTAGTTCGTGCTTCAAATATCGAGGTCGTGCCTAATAATTCAACGTGACATGACCAAACTTTGCCTTACGGCCCTTTCTGACTTAACTCGAGATGACTCAATCCCGACTTGTTGAACTTGTGTTGACGACTCAAACATGATGCTTCATTCGTGTCGAAGCACGTGTCCTTGCTATAGCTAAATCTTAGGCTCCATAATGGTGTTGCAACCGTGTACACCTTCTTAACTCAATTCATGTCATGCTTATACTTTTTTTGATTCGACTGATACCGTACATGCAGATTGCCGCTTAGCATACTGACTCATCTATATGAAAGGTAACTAGAAATGTCAAGCTATCTTGGACTATAGATGGGTTAGACGACGATCTTTTTGCGAACGGGTAGCAAGGCCTATGCAAAAGTTCCCAAATCACCCGTGCCGATTCATTGCTGCCGTGCGTCGATTCATGGTTGGCGCTTGCTATAGCTCGTTCCTCCCGGGCCGATTCATTGCTGGCGTATTAGGAACTACAACTTGTGCACAAGTTGTCCATGACCATGCAATAGTGCCTACCTAACTCACCATATAACTCAAACTATGTTCTTCTTTGTTCATGACCATGCTTTTCATACTTTCTGAGAGACTCCCAAGCCAAAGGACCGGTCTCGGTGACAAACGGTCGTGTGAACTTTTTATCCTTTGAAACCCAGGGAATGACTACTGCATAGCCTTTCAGTTTGACTTGAACAAACGTGTTCCTTAAACTGTGGCATACTTATCCTTGAATCAACCGTGGCTCGTACCTTAAACCAAATTATGTTCTATGCAACACTGTTTGCCATTAAATCTTTGAATTGGAATTTCAATTACAAACAGAACAGTGTTACAATGTAGGACTTAGATGTAGTCCTAGGAGTACACTTTTGTTTTTATCTGGGTCCTGTATCGATAGAGCGAGTGGTAATGCGTTGACTCCGTTGACGATCTGACGACGATCTTAGGTTCTCTGAAGGTCTGGGTTGCTCTGGATGCCGGAGCTTACGGAGGGGAAGAAGACGTTGAGTGTCTCTTTCGATCTCTATGGGTGGACGAGCGTCTCTGTAACTCTGATGATCTCGTTCTCTGTCTTCGTCTCTGTGTGTGTGTGAAAGAAGGAAATGATCCCTCTATTTATAAGTAGCAGGTTGAGATGCTCATGCATGCATATGTCGGATGCGCCTGGTCGCGTGAACGCCGCGTGGCTGATGCTGGCGGAGGCGCATGGTTGATGCGCCCTGATTTGGGGATTGAATCCTTTCTATTGCGCCCGTGGTGCTGCAGAAGAGCTGACACGTGGCAACTGAGAGGATTCTTCGGTTGCTGAGATCTTGGATGGTTAGCACCCTTTCATGGACTGAACTGAGTCGAAGGACACGTGGCGTATGTCCATGGCTCAAAGATCTCGAACTTGGTGGAGAGGGATCTGATGGGATGTGCCTAGGATTGGGCGCATGGGGAGACTTAGCTCGTAACCTTCAGGAGTCACGAACCAGTCTGGGCGTATGGCTTTTGAGGCACATACGAATCTTCCAGCGCTTGGCTGCGGAGGCGCATACGAGTGGTTGGTCGACCACCTGGCTTGTAACCGACAGAGGAGAATAATGATGACGCTGACATCAGCGGTGCTTTATTTTCTGCCAAAAGTTGTTGCTGCTCTGTCATCGAGGTATGGCTGTTGTCGTATCAGACTTTAGCATTTAATGCTCTTGATGGGTGATGAGCTTTTGAGTGGGCGCATTGATCTTCGTTCCACTAGGCACATAGAGACGCATGGGGTGCATCCTTACGAGGCGCTTGGTACTGATGGAAGCGTCTGTATGATGTGCGGGATCTGACCGGTTCGTCTGTTGCATGGCGTATCTTCATTGGTCCGACTGTTGAGTTCTTCGAGTGCTTTAAATGGCCGTTTTGACTTGGCTGAATTCGAGGGGGCAGGTTCATCACCATGAATGCAAATTTATTACACGGGATTCGGAGAGTCTGCCACTTGGCGCGTAGCTTTGATTTGCCCGGCCTATAAATAGCAGCAAGGAGAGCGTTTGCTTCTCGTTTTCTTCTGTCTTCCCGAATGGAGATGAACTTCTTTGCTCGAGTTCATTCTGTTGACAAGACGCTCTCGAGGGTGAAGATGTGTCGAGTCGTCTTCGTACGCACTCGTGAAGGTGACTGTTACATCCAAAAATTGGGATCGCGGGCTCCCGATACAGGCCGAAGGTGCCTGTTGCATCCAAAGATCGGGATGCTCGAGTCCCGTCTCCGTTATGCTGGAAGAGTCGCAGATCTGAATTGTGGTGCTCGCCTCTTCCTTGGGCTTTAGAGAGCTCTTCCTCCAGCTAGAGTGGGATTGATCGCCCACCCTTGTTATGCTCAAAATCGAAGTAGAGCGCATATGCTGAGACTTCATGATACGTCTGACTGAGATGATGAAGAGATACGCCGGGCTGAGACATTGAAGAGATGCGCCTGACTGAGATGCTGAAGAGATGCGCCTGACTGAGACGCCGAGCATGGGGCTGGCTGTAGTCTTAGGATCTTTCTTTTTGTAGAAGTTCACCTTTGTAAAGCCTTTCTTTGGACATGTAATTGACTTTCATATGAAATAAAAATCTTCTTTTAATATCTGTACTTTTGCTGTCCTTTGCTGTGCCAAGTACTTCGTTTGAGCTCCCAGGCACATGTAGTATTAAGCGCATAGGAATTCTGGCCTATAGATGCGCCTAAAATTCCATGCTTCTACAAGACCCCCTTCAAAGTTTTCAAAACTTTTCGTCAAGTTTTGGAATACTTTGAATAAGAAGCATAGTGGTGTCTTCAAAGGGGCGCATGACTGTTCGGAGCACATGATTGCTCCGTGCATCTGTGATGAGGCGCACGCTCCTCTCAGTTTTAAATGTAAATAATAACGCTTCGGCATAAACAAAAAAAGATTAATGATGATCTTTTGGATATCCGTTGTTATTATTTTGCAAAACCCCAAGCGGTGGCTGACGTCACCCTTCATCGGTTTTCGTGTATGCCCAAGCCTATAAATAGGCGTCTGATGGAGAGAGAGTTCTTTGTCTCTTTGCTTTCTTCTTCTTTAGAGTTCTTCTTTCAAACGAACCCTAACTTCTTTTTACGAGATGGCTCCCAAGACTCTTCGCGGTGGTGCTGGCCGAGGACAAGGCCGGGGTAAGGAGCCGATGGAGTTTGACGAGGAGGACGCTTCCGTCGTCACTGCGACTCCTGCCGATGTTCGGCCAGCGGTAACGGGTGGGTGTCTTCTGTTTTTGTGGTTTCCAACATTTTCAGACGAGTTTGGGGCACACGGATGAGTTGCATCCTGTTGCTGTGCCCTAACTCCTTGTTGCTGACGCGCATGGACTTCTGTCCTGATGATGCGCTGAGGCTATTTCGCTGACGCGCATGGGTTTAGGCCTTGATTATGCGTTGAGGCTATTCCGCTGACGTACATGGGTTTAGGCCCTGATTATGCGCCGAAGATATTCCGCTGACGCGCATGGGTTTAGCCCCTGATTATACGCCAGGCTACTGATGCGCCCCAAATGTCTTGTCTTTAAAGCCTCTAAATTTTTCCTTGCTGCCTGACTTGTTTTTGCTGTGTCAGTGTCGATGACTATCCCCTTGCTAAACGAAGTCCTTCTGGATGCTTCCCTTTGCCAAATGGGGGTTGACTTCAACGAGGAAGTTATTAACCCAGCGAAGGCTGCTATCATGCTGAATCAGCCTCCCGAGAGGATGTTGCAACCTATTTTTCTCCAAAGTATGATGGAGAGCGGCAAACTGAAATCTGCTGAATTTGAGAATGTGACTTTCTTGAAACCGGCCTTTCTGTTTGGTGACCGCTTGATCTCCACTGAGGCAAAGATACTGAAGATCAAGGAAGACTGGTTCTTCACGGCAAAGGGCGTGGCCTTGTACATGCAACAGTTTGAGCGTCAATTGCCACTGGCGGCTTTCTATCGTTTGGCTTCCAAGAGGAGGATGCCATGGGAACTTACTCCTTCTCAAGGAGGGGCAGTGGGGGGGGTACCCTTCGTATTGATGTTACTTCGAATCAAAGGCATACCTTGGCCTCCTCGCGAGCCGGGACCTCGTACCATTATCGAACTTTGTGCCTTGGGAGCATTTATAGTGATGTTCCCCCTGACACCTTCGTCTTTGGTGCTTCGATCTTTGTAAGTCGGATGCTAACATCGAAGGTTATATACCCGAAAGGAGGTTTTCGGGTTGAGGGCTGGTGTCACCACGTGTCGAAGTGGGACGAGCTGACCCTTTGGGTTTTGACAAAGTTCAAGATTGGACTGAAAGCGATTAGGCTGACCGCTGCTCTTTGCGCTACCCAAGCAAGTATCGACCTTAATCGTCATATGTTTCTTGCTCTCCTGGAAATGTTCAACACCCAGTCTGGCACTTTCTTTACTCCGGTGGGGGAGTTAGGATTGGCTCTCCATGAGATGTATGAGGTGTCCAAGCTTCCCTGGGGCTCGGAGGCATATGAGGAATATTTCCCAAAAATGAAGAGATCCAAGTTCTGGAAGACAAGGACTCAGAGATGATAGCTGTTTTCAAGGAGGTGGCGAGCCACCATTATCTGATACAACGGAGGGATAAGGGCGGGTCACAGCCCCATGTAACTGCTTGGAGGGATTATGTCTTCAAGCAGGACCTGACGGACCCTTCCAAGATTCGGTTTGTGACTCTGCAGGGACTGAGTCACATGGAGGTGACCTCCGACATGAGCCGACTAGGCAAGAAGACTCCTCATTCAAACGAGAGCGGTGACGACGTATACAGTTGTTTCTGGCATTGCGTTCACCGGATGTCTTCTAAGGCAATGTTGACTGCATACTTGATGATATGGCTCCGGGACTATGTGTTCTCGGGCGGATCTGGATCTATAGAGAGAATGTGCAGGAACCTCATTTTGCTAGCAGTAAAACTACTTTTTGGTCGTCCTCTGGCTCTCCTTCCCGCGATGGTTTCTAACCTGCTACGGGGTTTGAAAGATTTTGCTGACGATGTGGTCCATAAATGGGGCAAAAGAGACAACTTTTCCCGAGCTGAGATACCATTCCATTATCTGATAGGATGGTTGATTCTGCATCATCCAAATGTGATAAGCCCAGGCCCTGAAGATGATCATGTTGAAGGTGACGCCTTTATCCGTCGCTTTTATAAGAGGAAGTGGCTGCACACCGGTGTCCCTGTCTGTGGGAAGGTTTTGTCTTATCTTCAGGGGTGGGAGATCACCAAGGTCAGTCCCGTCTTCATAGATTTCGAGGCTGACCAAGAATTGGAAGACTCCGGTAAGGATGCGATCGCCCTGCCGATATGGGGGTTTCGCTGGTTACAGAGTATTCGGCCTTCCTATTTGGTCTACCGCAACAAGAATAGGTGTTATCTGGAGCCATATTTGCCAAGCTGGTTTGCACGTCAGTTTGGTTACACCAAGCTAATGTTAAGGAACCCCAATAATAGTCTGGGGTTTGTCGAGATTTTACTGGATAGAGCCCGGGGTTAGCAATATTACAACGCCGGATGCACTGGAGTTCGTTTTACTACGCCAGTTCACAACCCTCGGCCGCAGATCTTGTATTCGGCTGTTAAGCTGTATTGCGCCATGAATACTGTGTCCTCTGAATATGACAGGGAGACTAGTTTCATCATTGGCACTCAGCTAGAGGCAATGAATAACATGCTGGTGGTGGCCCGGTCATATTGTCCACCAGAGGTTGCAGGTTATCGGGCTCCTGCTGCAACATCAACATGGGGTACTCAGGAAGAGCCCCCAGCTGGAAAGAGACGGGCTGACGCGGAGGCCGGTTCGTCTATGCCGAAGAGGCCGAGGAAGGCGACGACTCCGAAGGTGGGAGCTCTGGGAGTGCCACCTGTAGTACCAACGGAATCAGCTCCCGCAGAGGTAAAGACGTCCCACATACTCTGGTTTATTCTTTGATTTCTGTGACTTATGTCCTCCTTTTTTGTAGAAGGTGCCGAAGAAGAAATCTCGAATTTTGAAATCAAGTATTAGTAGGCCGAAGGAGGTGGCGAGCTCTTCCGATGAGCGCATTCCTCCGATTACAGCATCTCCCAGGGAGGGAAGCACTGATGATGTCGCTTTTGTGGAGATTTTGGTGTCTCCAGATTATGTTGGAAGGGAAGCTGGAGATGTACTAGCGCCTCAGGTTGCTGAGGTCTCTCGGTTGGTCCATCAGGAGGGTGGCATGGAGCCTCGATCGGGAGTAGAACCAAATGTTAAGGGGGTGCTTGAAAGCGTCGGGGCCCCAAAGGAAGTTGTGGAAAAAGTCCTTCCAGACGAAGAGGAAGTGTGGAGCTCGTCTTCTTCTGATGATGGCTTGCAGGAAGATGTTGATCCAGCTGCCAGAGAGATCGCGTTTAGCGGAGATGTCTATGACAAGAATTTGCCTGCCGGGCTTCTTTTCGGTTGTGGTACCGAGGCGCTGGTCGTACACGAGGCCTCGTGGCCAAGCCCTACCCCTGCCCCGAAAGTGGGGTTGATGTGGTAGGGTCGGCATCACTGCCGAGCCCTACACCCGTCCCTGTAGGAGGAGCTGATGCGGGTGATAAGATTCATTTTCCAAGCCCGGCTCTGAGGGAGGTTGAACTGTCAGGGACGGACCTTGTCGCTTCGAACGAAAGGGAGAGCCGCCCTGCCCCGGCCGGGGATAATACTATCAACCCGGATGTCGAGGGACCCTCCGTCATTAACTCTAATAAGGGGAAGGGCCCTGTGATGGAGGACACACCTCCTGCTCCCTCCACTTGGGGGACATTGTTGCATCCTTCTCTAGCTTCCTCAGCTAGCGACGGAATCCATACTGCTGATGGAGAAGAACCTACTGGTATTGAGGTTCCGGCTCCACGGCTCGTCGGGGGATATTCTTCAACCTCCACGATAGCTCCTCCAATGCCTGTTATGACGCCTCAGGTGTTGGTAGACGCGGATGAATATGTACAGTTCATCGTTGAGGCGGTATATAAGATGCTGCAGAAAAGGCGTATCGACAGTGCTGAATGCGAACAGGAGTTTTGCGACAGCGAAAGCCATGGCGCTCCCTTACATAGGTCTGATACGTTCCCACCGGGGCCATGATTATGTGGCTGAGATTCTGGAGGCGTCGGTGGCTGAGCTTGACCAGCACCTTTTCGAACTTCAGAGTATTCGACGAAATGATTTTTCTGCTCTGATAGAAGCAGAAAAAAAGAAATTGATAGCTGAAGTTGAGTCGTATTATCAGGCCACGGTGGCCATTTGGGACCGCGAGGTGGCCGATGCTGAGGCTGCGGCGGAGAGACTATCTCAGTTCACGCAGGAGAAAGTGGAGCTGCGGGCCACATTAGATGCTATTATAGCAGAGGTTACTGCCAAGATTCGCCTCCTTGAAGACCAGCAAGCCCAACTTTTACTAGATGCTGAGCGAGCCCAGGCTGAGCATGTAGCATCCAAGAAGAAAGAAGCAGCTTTTACCCGCCATCTTCTTTCTCTGACTTGCCAGTGGCAAGAGTTGGACGCCAAGTACGAGAATGATACTGCTCCTGAGGCTGTGGAGGTGATGCGTCAAGAAGCTAAACGCCGAGTTTTAGCGACCGTGGAGACTCGGGCTGAAGACTTGAAGCATCGGATCGAAGAACTTTCTGCCAATCCCAATGATGCTTAGGGATTGTAGTCTCTTTTTTTTGACATTTTTTTGTTTTTGGCAACGTTGCTGGGGATGTAATCCTTTACTTTTGAATGCAAAATAAAGAATTTTCTGATGTGTTCATTTTTACTGTCATGAACTAGCAATTTGTGTTGACCTATTATCTATTGTGCACCTTGGTTTTTAGGTACAAATAATAAGTTTGAGAGAACCGACATATTTGCTCAGAGGTAATATGGACGTGGCAAATATGGGGTTCAAATGACGGAATCTTCCTACTCAGAGGTGTTATGGACGTGGTAGAAGTGACTCTGGAGGGATACGCGAAACTACTCAGAGGTAATATGGACATGGAAGTTCTGCGATCGATGTACGACAAAGCGGGGGTTGTCTGTACGGGATATTTACTCAGAGGTAATATGGACGTGGTAAACATGATAAGTAGCATAATCCTACGTAGTGTAAGATCCCGCTTTGCAGGGTGTAAAGGAGCAACTCAGAGGTAATGTGGACGTGGATGTCCTTCTACTGGAGATAGAATGCAACGGAATAGCTGGGTTCCAGGAGCACAGGATTTGTGAAAGAGAGGTGTATGTGAGTTCTGATGATCAGGTCCACTGATTTTCTTGCTGGGTAGAGATGGAAGTACATATCTGAAAGATGTCAAGAGTAGTACTTCTTTAGGAACTTGCCGTTGATGGGCATCATGAACAAGTCCCCGTTTGGTCGGGCGAGGTGGTAAGCACCGTTTGAGCATACCGTCTCTATGATGAAAGGTCCCTCCCACTTGGGCTCGAACTTTCTTGGTGTTTTGTGAGTCAACACCATCGACCTTCTGACCGCTAGGACCAGGTCGCCTATTTAGAAAGTCCTCTGCTTGACTTTTTTGTTGAAAGCCTGTGATATACGGGCTTGATAGAGTTCAATACGCTATTGAGCTAGGAGGCATTTTTCGTCAAGTGCCTCCAATTCTCGCAGACGACGACGCTGATTGTCTTCTTCTGTTAATTGGTTTGTGATCGCTATACGGAGTGAGGGTATCTGGATCTCGAGAGGCAGTACCGCTTCGCTCCCATAGACTAAGGAGAATGGTGTGTTGCCCTTTGGAGTCCGTACCGTTGTACGGTAGGCCCAAAGGCATTCGTCGAGCTTTTCATCCCAGTCGCGTTTGTTGGATGACACGACCTTTTTGAGTAGCCTGACGATAGTCTTTTTAAAAGCCTCGGCCAATCCGTTTGCTGTCGGATTGTAGGCGGTTGATGCCACATTTTGAATACGATTCTTGTCACAGAATCTGCCGAAAGCATGGCTGATGAACTGTGGGCCATTTTCGTGGATAATCCTGCAGGGTATCCCGAAACGGTAGATGACATGATGCTTGATAAAACTGATCACCCTAGAGCTTTTCACTTCCGTCAGTGGAACTGCTTCTGCCCATTTGGAGAAGTAGTCGATGATGGCTAGGATGAAGCGGTGTCCCCTCGATGAAGAAGGGGTGATAGGTCCCACAATGTCCATGTCCTAAGCTTTAAAGGGCCAGGAGACGACCGTAGGAAGTAATGGTTTTGATGGTGTATGGATAAAGTCGGTGTGAAGCTGGCATGTATGGAACTTTTTAGCATAGTCGACGGCGTCGGATGCCATGGTTGGCCAGTAGTAACCCATGCGTCGTAGTCGATCCTGCAATTTAGGACCAGGTTGATGAGCCCCGCAAGTCCCGTCATGAGCTTTTCGAAGGGCTTCAACTGCTGTTTTGTTGGATAGACATCGAAGGAGAAGTCCATCGTAGAAACGTCGGTACAGCATTTTAGTAGCTGTATCATAATAAAATCGAAGGGAACGCCTTCTGACCGAGACAGCTTTTTTTGGGTCTTCTGGAAGAATTCCATAGACCGCAAAGTCGATGAACGGGAACCTCCAGTCTCGGACATTAACACCGGCATTTGTCGTCATGGCATGGGCCATTTGTGATCATAGGTTGTTTCTAGGACAGACCAAGTCTCGACCAATTATTGTGATGCAGTGTTGAGTCCCGAGGGGTGCTGCTAGTGAAGCTGCGAGGCCAGCCAGAGCGTCAGCCTCCAAGTTTTGTAGCCGAGGTACGTGTTCTATAAAGAACTTGGTGAAGGTTGAAATAATATTCAATGCAGCTTTATGGTAAGTAACCAGATCTTCATGACGAACTTCGTACTGCCCGTAGATTTGATTAACGACGAGTTTTGAGTCGCCATAAGCTTCCAGATGATCCACCCCCAGTTGTTGTGCCAACTGGAGTCCCATGATGAGAGCGTTGTACTCAGCAACATTGTTGGAGCATGGCTCTGAAAGGGAGTAAGCACGCTGGATGACCAGCTGATCAGGGGAGACTAAGACCACCCCCACTCCTGCAATAATTTGGCCTTTGGGGCCTGTTCTCAAAGCGCCATCGAAAAACACCCGCCAGACGGAGCTTTCTTCGGTGACGTTTGATTCTTGGACCTCATCCGTGATGTCTTCATAGAGTATGGAGGACTCTGGGATGGGGTACGCGGCTAAAAAGTCGGCTAGGACTTGGCCCTTGACGGCTTTTTGTGGGACGAATACCATATTTTACGGTGTCAGCAGGATTGCCCATATAGCTAGTCCGGAGTTCAATGATCCTGGCTTCGTCATGAGAACCCTGAGTGGATTGACTCGGGAGATGACATGAATTGTCTGGCCCGAAACGTAATGGCGAGTCTTCTGGATGGCGAACACCAAAGCCAAACATTCTTTTTCGACGGGTTTGTACCGGTCTTCAGCCCCAATCATTGTCCTGCTAAGGTAGTAGATAGCTTTTTCGTAGCCTACATCGTTATTCTGAGCCAACAAAGCACCGAGGGAATGATCCATGGCACGGACGTAGAGGAGAAATGGTTTGCCTGCGACGGGTGCCACCAGGACTGGCGGGCTCATCAGGTAAGCTTTGATATCATCGAAAGCTTTCTGGCATTCTTCTGTCCAGACGTAGGAGACTCCCTTCTTCATGAGCTGGGTGAAGGGTTGACATTTTCCAGAAAGGTTTGCTATAAACCTTCGGATGTATATAAGAGCCCTTGCAGGCCTCGAATTTCTCGGAGGTTCTTCGGAGGGTCCATGTCAAGGATGGCTTTGGTCTTCTCAGGGTCGACATGAATGCCTTTCACCGTGATAATGAAGCCCAAGAACTTTCTGCTAGAAACTCCAAGGACGGATTTAGCAGGGTTCATCCTGAGTTGATGCGCTCGCATGAGATCGAAGACTGTCTTTAGGTCTTGTAAGTGATCACCTTTGAGACGGCTCTTGACTGCGATATCATCAACATAGCATTCAACTATTTTGCGTAGATATTGACAGAAGATGGTACTCATGGCTCGTTGGTATATAGCACCAGCGTTCTTCAAGCCAAATGGCATTACTGTGTAGCAGAAAACCCCTTTCGGTGTCCTGAATGACGTATATTTTGCGTCATCGGAGAATATTTTGATCTGGTTGTAGCCCGAATACCCGTCCATGAAAGACATGCGTTCGAAGCCACATGTATTGTCGATCATCACGTCAGTGATTGGAAGCAGGAATTCACCTTTCGGGCAAGCAGTATTGAGATCTCTGAAGTCGATGCAGACTCGTATCTTCCTATTTTTCTTAGTGACAGGGACGAAATTGGCCACCCAATCTGGATGTTGCTCTTCACGAATGAACCTGCTACTCAGGAGTTTGTCCACCTCTTGATCGATAGCGTTCATGATGTCAGGACAAAAACGTCGTTGTTGTTGCTTTATAGGTTTAGCATCAGGTAAGATGTTAAGTCTATGCATCGCGATCTGGGGATCAAGTTTCGGCATATCTTTGAAGCTCCAGACGAAGACGTTGATATATTCTTTGGCCAATTGGACTAAAGATTCCCGGTCTTTTTCCTTTAGACTCTTGCTGATAAAGATAGGTTTAGAAGGAGATCCATCCCCAAGGTCGATCTGCTCGACTTCGCCTTCGGTAGGTGGTTCGCGTAATTCAAAATGAGACTCCCACTGCGCTCCTAGGCGTTGAGCCCAAGGTTCTTCCTCAAAGAATTCTGACGTTTGGTCATCGCCTTTATCCTCTTGAGATTGTGCAGATGCCATGTTGACTGATAGCACCTTCCTGAAGACTGAGCCGATACTGGTATCGGAATCCCAAGTTGATGCTTCGGAAGAGTGAGAGTGTTCCACTTCTTCTGCTTCCGAACTCTTTGGAGTTGTCGGCGGCGTGACATAACCTACTCCCCGTCGAGTACGATGATAGTAGTCCTACAGTTTTCCCTTAGGCGTTGGGAGTCGGAGGGGAAGACGTCGGCCTTTGCCGTAGTTCAAGCCTTTGTTGCTTTTCAGATCGTAGCCCATCTTTTGGATGAGGTACTTTGCCTTGTCCGTGTACCGATAGACTTGTATTCTACCGGTATCCGATTCTGGCTCGAGTGGCGGGAGGTCTTGATGACACTCGACTTTGCCGAAGATGATGGGTTCTTCGTCCTGGTTTCACGGTAGGACTATAAAACAGACTCCTTGGGACCGGACTACTCGATTTACATGATTGTGTTTGCCATTAAAATCTTTTGATTGCAAATTTCAATACAAACAGAATAGTGTTACAATATAGGACTTAGACGTAGTCATAGAAGTACACTTTTGTTTATCTGGGTCCCTTGTACCGATGGAGCGAGTGGTAATGCGTTGACTCCGTTGACGATCTGACGACGGTTATCGGTTCTCTGAAGTTTTGGATTGCTCTGGGTGCTGGAGCTTGCTGAGAGGAGGAAGACGTTGAGTGTCTGTATCTGCCTCTCTGGTTGTGCGATGTCTCTGTCTGTCTATATATGTTCGTCTTTGTGTGTGTGTGGACAAAGGAAATGATCCCTCTATTTATAACTTTACAGGCTGGCTGCTCATGTGCGCACATGTCGGATGCGCCTGGACGCGGGGATGCCACGTGGAGATTGTTGATGGAGACGCATGGACGATACGCCCTGATTGAGGGGTTGAATTCTTCATACTGCTATTGTGGGCCGGCATGTAGCAGAGAAGAGGATTTTTCTGTTGCTGAGATCTTGGGTGAATCGAGTCAAAGGACACGTGTCATCGGCCCATGGCTCGGAGATCTCGGATTTGGTGGGGAATGATCTGGTAGGATGCGCCTGGGATTGGGCGCATGAGGAGACTTTGGCTCGTAACCTTTGGGAGTCGCAAACCATTTGGGGCGTATGGCTTTTGAGGCACATGCGAAGCTTCAGTAGTGACTTTACTTCTGTCTTTTGGGATCAGAGAGAAGTCTGAGATGCATGGCTTTTGAGGCGCATGCAGAGCTTCAGTAGTGACTTTACTTCTATCTTTATGGATCAGAGAGAAAGTCTGAGACGCATGGCTTTTGAGGCGCATGCAGAACTTTGGACGCATGGCCGCGGAGGCGCATGCGAGTGGTTGGGCGGCCACGTGGCTTGTAACCGCCGGAGGAAAGTAATGATGATGCTGATGTTGGCGATGCTTTATTTCCTGAAAAAGCTGTCAACTGTTCAGTCCTCGAGAGGCGTACTGCCAACTCTGTCAGACTTCAGCATTTAATGTTCTTGACAGGTGATGGGTTGTCGAGTGGGCACATCGATCAGCGTTCCACTAGACGCATGGGGCCACATTGGGGCGCATGCTTGTGAAGCGCTTAGTGCTGAGGGGCGCATCTGTGTGATGCGTGGTCTGACCGGTGCATCTGCTTCATGATGCATCTTCATTGATCCGGCTGTTGAGTTCTTCGGGGCTTTGATGGCTCTCCGACTTAGCTGAAATTCATTCATCATAGATATAAATTTATTGCACTGACTTCGGGAAGGTTGCCACTTGGCGCATGGATTTTATTTGCCCTGGCCTATGAATAGCAACAGTTTGAGAGAGTTTTGTTGTCTCTCCCTTGACTTCTCGACGAAGATGGATTCGACTGATCCTCCTCCTTGGCAAGACGTTGTACTGTGGATGATGGTTCTCCTTGTTCGAAGAAGCTTTGACGGTGAACTCCTTCAGAAGATAGGAGCCCCAGGCTGGTAGTTGCACCTGTGCATTGACGAGGAAGAGATTCACTCTGACGGGACGGAGTGATGCGCTGGGAGACAGGCACAGTATGTTGCAACTGCTGGAACACAGACTGTCTTGGTGGTGGAGCCCCTGTCTGGCGACAGCAGCAGTTGATGGCGACCGTAGCACAAGTGTGCCCCGTGAGGGGCGTATTATGCTTGTTGGTCGGCTCACCTGATCGACGTTTGTGAATGATCACATTACGCAAATCGTTAGAGGAGAGTGCCACCTTCACACCCCCATCAGGCGTATGGCGAGGCCAAGCGCCGGGGTTGTAAAGTGAGAGTGCCACCTTTACACCCCCATCAGGCGCATGGCAAGACCAAGCGTCGGGGTGGTCAAGTGAATGCTGCGCTCCTTGATCCAACACCAAACAGGCGCTCAGATCAGTAGTAGGGGTACTACACTTAAAGTGACTTGAACGAACCTCGGACGCACAAACCAGAGGAGGCACGGGAGTTCAAGACCACAGGGTTTGCCTTGCTCGACTTGGTTGCGAACGCAGTAGATGCGCCCAAGTAAGACAAGGACTTTGAAGGTCGGCTCGTTTCTGGCACAGAAGCACCCGAGTCAACCTTATACAGCTTACCATCAGCAGCGCGCATGATTGTGAGCGCATGCTTCTGGTTTGCCGTTGGCATAGCACGTTTGAGGCGCATGGCCCGTGTCGCCTTGGACTTCTTCATACCAGCCCGTAGGGTGCATAGTACTCAGAGTCCAAATTATCCTCGCCATGACAGCGAGTGAAGAACTTGCAGCCAATCCAGAAGAAGAGACGAACAACTACAACTTTTTGTGGCTCGAACGGGCTCCCTGGATTATGGGCTCCCTTTTCTTTATTTATTTTTGGTGCCCTTTTCAAAGGAGGCAAGAGGGCTCTATATATAGAGTGGAATGAGACCTTTATTCTTCTCCTTTCCGATGTGGGATTAAAAGCAAGATCCCTTCTTTTTCATGCTTCTACAAGACCCCCTTCAAAGTTTTTAAAACTTTTGGACAAGTTTTGAAATACTTTGAACAAGAAGCATGAACAATAGAGCTGTTTAGGTGTGACAATCCTATCAGAGGTAGTATGGACGTGATTGGTTTGGGTACTTCTACTAGAGAATTTATGTGGACTTATCATCCTTGGCGCACCTTGGTTTTAGGTACAGATAATAAGTTGAGAGAGAGAGAGAGAACCAACATATTTACTCAGAGGTAGTATGGACATGGTAAATATGGGATTGATGGTAGAGCTTTCCTACTTAGAGGTGATATGGACGTGGTAGGAATGACTCTGGAGGGAGATACGCAGAACTACTCAGAGGTAATATGGACATGGAAGTTCTGCTGGGGAGGGTGTAATCTTTTACTCTCTTTTTTAGAATAAAGAAATACAAAATTTTTTGTGATGTGTTCATTTTTGCTGTCATGAACTTGATGATTTGTGTGGACCTATTATCTTTTGCGCACCTTGGTTTTTAAGTACAGATAATAAGTTTGAGAGAACCAACATGTTTGCTCCGAGGTGACGTGGACGTGGCAAATATGGGATTCAAATGATGGAATCTTCCTACTCAGAGGTGTTATGGACGTGGTAGGAATGACTCTGGGGGATAAGCGGAACTACTCAGAGGTAATGTGGACGTAGAAGTTCTGCGATGAATGTACGACAACGCAGGGGTTATCTGTACGGGATGTTTACTCAGAGGTAATGTGGACGTGGTAAAGATGATGGGTAGCGTAGTCTTACGGAGTGTAAGACTCCGCTTTGTAGGGCATAGGGGGACAACTCAGACGTGATGTGGACGTAGTTGTCCTTCTACTGGAGAATGCCACGGAACAGCTGGGTTCCAGAAGCATCTGATTTTGTGGAAGGGATTTGTATATGAATCCTGATGATTGGGTCCACTGATCCTTTGTGGAAGTATATGTCTGAAAGATGTCAAGAGTAGTACTTCTTTAGGAACTTGCCGTTGATGGGCATCATGAACAAGTCCCCATTGGGTTTAGCGAGGCGGTAAGCACCGTTTGAGTATACCATCTCTATGAGGAAAGGTCCTTCCCACTTGGGCTCAAACTTTCCTGGTGTCTTGTGAGTCAACACCATCGGCCTCCTGACTGCCAGAACCAGGTCGCCCACTTGGAAAGTCCTCTGCTTGACCTTCTTGTTGAAAGCCTGTGATATACGGGCTTGGTAGAGTTCAATGCGTTGTTGAGCTAGGAGACACTTTTCGTCAAGTGCCTCCAGTTCCCGCAGACGACGATGTTGATTGTCCTCTTCTGTGAGTTGGTTTGTAATTGCTACGCGGAGTGAGGGTATCTGGATCTCGAGAGGTAGTACCGCTTCGCTCCCGTAGACTAGAAAGAATGGTATGTTTTCTGTCGGGGTCCGTACCGTTGTGCGGTAGGCCCAAAGGCATTCGCCGAGCTTTTCGTCCCAGTCACGTTTATTGGATGACACGACCTTTTTGAGTAGCCTGACGATAGTCTTGTTGAACGCCTCGGCCAATCCGTTTACTGCCGAATTGTAGGCGGTTGAGGCCACATTTTGAATGCGATTCTTGTCACAGAATCTGCTGAAAACATGGCTGATGAACTGAGGACCGTTATCGTGGATAATCCTCCAGAGTACCCCAAAATGGTAGATGACATGGTGCTTGATGAAGCTGATCACCCTAGAGCTCTTCAATTCTGCCAGTGGAACTGCTTCTGCAATTTGGAGAAGTAGTCGATGATGGCTAGGATGAAGCGGTGTCCCCTTGATGAAGAAGGGGTGATCGGTCCTACAATATCCATGCCCCAAGCTTCGAAGGGCTAGGAGGCGACTGTAGGATGTAGTGGTTCTGACGGTGTATGAATGAAGTCTGCGTGAAGCTGGCACGCATGGCACTTCTTAGCATAGTCAACAACGTCAGCGGCCATGGTTGGCCAGTAGTAGCCCATGCGTCGCAGTCGATCCTGCAACTTAGGGCCAGGTTGATGGGCTCCGCAGGTCCCATCGTGAGCTTCTCGAAGGGCTTCGGCTGCTTCTTCGTTGGACAGACATCGCAGGAGAAGTCCATCGTAGAAGCGTCGGTACAGCATTTTAGTAGCTGTATCGTAGTAGAATCGAAGGGAGCACCTCATGACTGAGACAACTTCTTTCGGGTCTTCTGGGAGAATTTCGTAAACAGTAAAGTCGATGAACGGGAATCTCCAATCTCGGACATTAACACCAGCACTTGTTGACATGGCAAGGGCCACTTGTGAGCACAGGTTGTTTTTAGGATAGACCAAGTCTCGACCAACTATCGTGATGTAGTGTTGAGTCCCGAGGGGTACTGCTAACGAGGCTGCGAGGCCAGCCAGGGCGTCAGCCTCCAGATTTTGTAAATGAGGAATATGTTCGATGAAGAACTCGGCGAAGGTTGAAATAATGTTCAACGCGACTTCATGGTAAGGGATCATGTCTTCATGGCGAACCTCGTATTGCCCTCTGATCTGGTTTACGACAAGTTTTGAGTCGCCATAGGCTTCCAGATGATCCATCCCCAGCTGTCACGCCAGCTGGAGTCCCATGATGAGAGTGTTGTACTCGGTAACATTGTTGGAGCACGGCTTCGAAAGGGAGTAGGCGTGCTGGATGACCAGCTGATCGGGAGAGACCAAGACTACCCCCACTCCTGCGATAATTTGGCCTTTGGGGACTGTTCTTGAAGCGCCATCGAAAAACATCCGCCAGACGGAGCTTTCTTCGGTGACGTTAGATTCTTGGACCTCATCCGGGATGTCTTCATAGAGTTTGGAGGATTCCGGGATAGGGTGTGCAGCTAAAAAGTCGGCCAGAGCTTGACCCTTGACGGCTTTTTGCAGAACGAACACCATATTGTATGGCGTTAGCAGGATCGCCCATGTAGCTAGCCGGGAGTTCAAGGATCCTGGCTTCGTCATGAGAACTCTAAGTGGATTGACTCGGAAGATGACATGAATTGTCTGGCCTGAGACATAATGGCGAGTCTTCTGAATGGTAAACACCAACGCCAAGCACTCCTTTTCAACAGGGTTGTATCGGTGTTCGGCCCCGATGAGTGTTCGACTGAGGTAGTAGATGGCTTGCTCATAGCCTGTATCGCTGTTCTGAGCCAGCAAAGCACCGAAGGAATGATCTATGGCACGGACATAGAGGAGGAATGGTTTGCCGACGACGGGTGCCACTAGGACTGGCGGACTCGTCAGGTAAGCTTTGATGTCGTCGAAAGCTTTTTGGCATTCCTCTGTCCAGACGTAAGAGACTCCCTTCTTCATAAGCTGAGTGAAGGGTCGACATTTTCCGGAAAGGTTTGCTATGAACCTCCGGATGTATGCCAGACGCCCTTGCAGGCCTCGAAGTTCTCGGAGGTTCTTCGGAGGGCCCATGTCGAGGATGGCTTTGGTCTTCTCGGGATCGACATGAATGCCTTTCGCCGTGATAATGAAGCCCAAGAACTTTCTGCTAGAAACCCCTAAGAAGGATTTATCGGGGTTCATCTTGAGTTGATGCGCCCGCATGAGATCGAAGACTGTCTTCAGGTCTTGTAGGTGATCTCCTTTGAGATGGCTCTTGACTGCGATGTCATCAACATAGCATTCGACTATTTTGCGAAGATGCTGACAAAAAATGGTGCTCATAGCTCGTTGATATGTAGCACCGGCGTTCTTCAAGCCGAAGGGCATCACTGTGTAGCAGAAAACACCCTTTGGAGTCCTGAATGACGTATATTTTGCGTCATCGGGGAACATCTTGATCTGGTTGTAGCCCGAATACCCGTCCATGAAAGACATGCGTTCGAAGCCATATGTGTTGTCGATTATCACGTCGGTGATGGGAAGTAGGAATTCGTCCTTCGGGCAGGCGGAGTTGAGATTCCTGAAGTCGATGCAGACTCGAATCTTCCCATTTTTTTGGTGACAGGGACAACGTTGGCCACCCAATCTGGGTGTTGTTCTTCACGGATGAAGCCGCTGGTCAAGAGTTTGTCCACCTCCCGATCGATGGCATTCATGATGTCCGAACGAAAACGTCGCTGTTGTTGTTTGATAGGCTTGACATCGGATAAGATGTTGAGCCTATGCATCGCGATCTGAGGATCAAGTCCCGGCATGTCTTCGTAGCTCCAGGCGAAGACATCAATATATTCTTTAGCCAGTCGGATTAAAGACTCCCGGTCTTCTCCTTTTAGGCTTTTGTAGATGAAGATGGGTTTGGAAGAAGATCCATCCCCAAGGTCGATCTGCTCGACTTCGTCTTCGGTAGGGGGTTCGCGTAGCTCAAAACGAGACTCCCATTGTTCTTCTAAGCATTGCGTCCAGGGTTCTTCTTCGAAGAATTTCGGCGCTTGATCTTCGCCTTCATCTTCTTGAGGTTGAGCGGATGTCATGTTGGCTGACAGCACTCTCTTGAAGACTGAGCCGATACTGGTATCGGAATCTCAAGTTGATGCTTCAGACGAATGAGAATGTTCTGCTTCTTCTGCCTCCGAACTCTCTGGAGTTGACGGCAGCGTGACATAGCCTATCCCCCGTCGAGTCCGATCATAGTAGTCCTACGGCTTTCCTTTAGGTGTTGGATGCCGGAGAGGAAGACGTCGACCCTTGCCGTAGTTCAGGCCTTTGTTGCTTTTTAGGTCGTAACCCATCTTTTGGATGAGGTACTTTGCCTTGTCCGTGTACCGATAGACTTGTATTCTGCCGGTATCTGGTTCTGGCTCGAGTGGCGGAAGGTCTTGATGACGCTCAACTTTGCCGAAAATGATGGATTCTTCGTCTCGACTCCGCGGTGGGACTACAGAACAGACCCCTTGGAACGGGACTACTCGATTTACATGATGGACAGTCATTATTTGTGTTTGCAATGACCGTAGGGCGTTATCTAATGTATACATGGCATTCCAATGTAGAAGACTAGAATAATTAAAAGACACTCTATTATTGATGAAATACGAGATTTTATCCCGCGGGATTACATTTTCCAGAGAGGGTGCGTCTACATCAGCAGAGATATATTCCCCTAGCTCTTCATCTATAAGTACTGGGATTGGATCAGGAGAGTCCACCACAGCTTTGATTTCGGGGTCCGAGAGGGATATGTGAGCCTTCTCTGGCAGCTTGGATTGCGGCGGCTTGCCTTTAAGACGCACCTTTAGAGGTGCCTCCACTGTGCCTCCGGTGATTGGTGCCTTCCCTTGTAGTTTTGCCACGAGGGGAGCCAATGTTTGAGGCGGCTTTCCCTTGAGGCGTATCTTCAAGGAAGCTTCAGGAGGAGTTGGTGCTTTTCCAGGTAGCTTGATGTTCATGGGAGGCAACTTCTGAGGCGGTTTGCCTTTGAATCGGATCGTCAAAGGAGCGCCGGGAGTCATCCCAGGCTCCATGTTCAGCTCTGCTATCGTTTTTGCCTCGTCGTCAGCATCATTGGCTTCCTCCTCGTCAGGTGATTTGTACAAGGAGGAATCGGTGAAGTAGGCTTCAACCCCTTTGAAAGGGTCAATGTCCGCGAACTCCGTCCGGATGACGTCGTTGGTGGACACGTACTTCATACATTGGTGGAGTATGGATGGCACCACCATATACTCATGCAGCCATGGACGACCCAACAGGAGGTTGTAGTTGACGTCGGTGTCCACGACATAACAAGTCACCTCGGTTCTGAGGTTACCGATATGGCACTTTAGATGTATCTTACCCAGTGGCTCGCTTTTGCTAGCGTTGAAGCCACTGATTGTTGTGTTGGAAGGCGCCAGTCGGTACATTGGGATCCCAGTGTTGAGAGCAGCGTCTTCGGAATGATGCTGAGGGAAGACCCCAGATCGATCTGAATCCGCTTCACCTTAATAGAACCGATATACTCTGTATAATACAGCGGCCTGTTGTGTCGGTTGTGCTTGAGCAGCATGTCTTGTTGGGTGAAGGTTATATTGGGGATAACCTCATCCGCACAATGACAGTGCGCACATGTAGTTAGGAGATCTTCAGGCTGTTTGACCTGACTGATGAAGGACTCAGCATCCTTCAGGGCTTCACAGAGAGCTTCGCGAGTGTCCTTGGAAAGACGAAGGAGCTCAAACAGAGATAGGTGGGTAGGTGTACTGGCCAGTTGTGCCAATATGTCGAAGTTGTGGGGCTTGGCTAGCCCCGAAGCATTCTCCTTTCGTAGAGGTCTGTCGAAACGAGCCTCTACATGCTTCTGCTTATTGGCTGCTGAGGGCTTAGACGGGCCCTCTTCCTGGGCAGCAGGGATGGTGCAAGGAGGTACCACCTCGATGGCAGCTTCGTCGGGTTGGATGTTCTGTTGTGAACGCATTTGTATAGGAAGAGCCTCTTCTGCGGAGGAAGAGACCATGCGGCAAGACTTGATCTTCCTGCCTTTGGTTTTGGAGGCAGAGCGTACCTCCGGTTGAGTAACCTCAGAGACGAGATCAGGGTAAACCCATAAGATCTTTTCCCGAGATGTGGTGAGTGGAATGAGTCCACTCACGTTGTCACGAGTAGGTGGTAAGTTAACCACCTCCATTGTCGCCTTAGAGATGGGGACGACGCCATCTTGTGTTGTAGTTGGCGGCAAGGCACCGAACTGGAGTGACACCACGTTGGCCAAAACCGTCTTCTCCTCGTAGTCGACGGAGATAACATCCGCATTGATCATGCACTGGATGTAGTTTTTGAGGACGTAGCAGTCCTTGGTTGGATGTCCGACAAACCGATGGTAGTGACAGTACCTCGGATTATCCACTTTCCCAACCTCGTCCGGACGCTTCGGGTCCGGCAACTTAATCTTGTCACCCTGCTTCAGTATCTCAAAGAGTTGCAGGGTGTCTTCATCGTTGAACGAATAAACCTCCTTTGGCCGTGGTGCAAGTGGAGGCTTCTAAGTAGGCGCTGATGCACCTTTTGAGGCATTGACAGTCAATGCCTGTTTCCCCTTCGTCTCTCGTCCGGGGTTGTTGGCTACAGGTCGTTTCCCCTTGTCTTCAAAGGCGGGGAAACTGACTCCCAGAAGACGAGCATTGGCCGCCTTATTTTCTGCGGCCTCGGCTTCGATGATCAAGGAACTCTAGTCGGGAGAAGGAGTAGAGTTGAGCCAGAGTTTGACTGTGGGCAGCATGTTCATGCTGCAGGAGGAGAGGAGCGCATGTTCTGGCATGCCCGGGGGCAGTCTGAAGCAGGCCTGTCGGAAGCGTTCGATGAATATTCGAACTGTTTCCTTCTCCTTCTGGCGTATCTCTATGAGAGATGCCACTGTCATGTCCTTCCCGCCGTCGTAGAAATGGTCGAGAAAAAGGTGCGTCAAATCGTCGAAAGAAGATATGGAATTATCGGGGAGGCTGCAGTACCAGTCGTACGCCACTCCTTTCAGTGCGCCGACAAATATGCTGGTGAGTAGCGCATCCTCCTTCGGGAGATGTCCCATCTGAGACTGGAAATATGTCAGATAGCGATGCGAAGAGTCCTTCCTGTCGTATGGCGTCAGTGTTTGTGGTTTATATTTGGGAGGATAAACCACTTTATTCCATTCGAGGGGATAAGGTTGGGGGATGCCCATCTTTTAGCGCTCCTCTTATCTCGTCTTGGACTCAAAGCGCTCGTACAGGTCCCTGATCATCTCGACCACGTCTTCCGTGGAGCTGGGAGTCGGGGAAGGTGGCACCGCCTGGAGTTGAGCATTTGAGGGCTCCGACGTCCGGGGGGCTTCACGACGATCCGTATCCAAGTATACCCATTGAGGGGGTACACTTGACTCTCCATTGGCCCTTGGGTCGGGACCGGTAGAAGGTGTCCTGGCCAAAGCTGACCGTATCTCAAACACTGCTTGAGTCAGTGTTTGCATAGAGACAGAGAGGGTTTTTAGTCCTCCCTCCAAGGTATCCATGCGCTGGACGAGGTCTGGTGGCGGCGCATCAGACTCGGTATCACCTCCAGCCATGTAGACTGTCATGACACGGCTGGAGTCGGATGGCTGAGTTGAGGCTTCGTTTTCAGCCTCACTCTCCTGGAGAGGAGTTGTTGTTCCCGGATCTTCATCTTGGCTACCCTCCGCTATGTTCCTGAGGACTTCTTCGTCTTCGAGACTCGAATCCGCAGGGGCTAGACTACCCCCAGCTAAGTTTTGGTGGACGCCTTCGTCTTCGGGAGAAGTATCCGTAAGGGCCTGATTACCCCCAGTCATGTCTTGAAGGACTTCTTTATCTTCGAGATGCAGGTCCACAGGGGCTAGACGATCCCCAGCTATGTCGGGGAGGCTGACTTCGTCCTGAGGATGAAGATCCACCCGAGCTGTGCTTTGGAGGACACCTTCATTTTCGAAAGGAGGATCAACAAGGGCTTGACTACCCCCAGCTTCCTCCAAGAGCTTCTTCCTCCCCCGAGTGCCTTCGAACACTCCGGAGGACGAGACGGTTGTCTTGGTTTTCCTCGGCTGGCTCTTGGATGAGGAATTGCCAGTCGCCTTTCGGACTGACGAGGAGTTGGAGATTACATTGCATGAAGCAACCTTTAGTTATGGCTCCTCTTTTGTTGATACTTTCTTCCCGAGGCGACGTCGGGGGAGTATCGATGACTGCAGCCGCTTGAACACCGACTGTCTTGGTGGGACTGCTGACTTGCAATAGCAGTTGATGGTGACCACAGCACAAGTGTGCCCTGTGAGGGGCACATCGTGCTTGTCAGTGGACTCTCCTGATCGGCGCTTGTGAGTGATCATGTTACACAGATCGTTGGAGGAGAGTGCTACCTTCGTACCCCCTTCAGGCGCATGGCAAGGCCAAGCGCCGGGGTGGTCAGGTGAATGCTGTGCCCCCTGGTCCAACACCAAACAGGTGTTCAGATCAGTAGTGGGGGAACAACATTTAAAGTGCCTTGAACGAACCTCAGACGCACAACCCGAGGGGGCGCGGGTGTTCAAGACCACTGGGTTTGCCTTACTCGACTTGGTTGCGAGCACAACAGATGCACCTAAGTGAGATAAAGACTTTGAAGGTTGGCTCATTTTTTGGCGCAGAAGCACCCGAGTCAACCTTATACAGCTTGCCATCAGCAGTGCGCATGATTGTGAGCACATGCTTCTGGCTTGCTGCTGGCATAGCACATTTGGGACGCATGGCCCGTGCTGCCTTGGACTTCTTCGTACTAGCCCGCTGGGGCGCATCGTACTCAGAATCCAAATTCTCCTCGCCACTACAGCGAGTGAGTCTGTCAAAGACAGAGACCTTCTGTGGCACATCGGAGGTGATACGCGTGGCATTAGCTGCACCTCTGCTCCGTTGACGCATCTTTCTTCCCTGAGAGGGAGATGGCTGGGGAATGTGGTCAGCTGCACGTTCCCCGAGGGATGCGCTACACCGACGGGCGTATCTAGGTTGCTGAGGACGTTAGCAGGAAGGGAAGGCTGGATCGGCGCATCCCCTTCGGTGGTGGTTCCAGAGGCGTCGACCTTGCGCACCCAGACTCGGCAGGTCTTCTTCGACTTTGGCAGCCGCTTCGAAGGACTCGTACTTCCTTCAGAGATGAACTCCTCATACGCCTGTTGATTGAGGCGTACGACCAGCGTCTTGTGGGAGGAGCCCACCTTCACATCGTCGGATTGCGACACAGCTTTCTCGGTGGAGGAAAAAGAGGTCCCCAGCAGAGTTGCCAGCTTGTTTGCCATTAACATCTTTTGATTGCAAATTTTAATACAAACAGAACAGTGTTACAATATAGGACTTAGATGTAGTCCTAGAAGTACACTTTTGTTTATCTGGGTCCCTTGTGCCGATGGAGCGAGTGGTAATGCGTTGACTCCATTGACGATCTGACGACGGTTATCGGTTCTCTGAAGTTTTGGATTGCTCTGGGTGCTGGAGCTTGCTGAGAGGAGGAAGACATTGAGTGTCTGTATCTGCCTCTCTGGTTGTGCGATGTCTCTGTCTGTCTATGTATGTTCGTCTCTGTGTGTGTGTGGACGAAGGAAATGATCCCTCTATTTATAACTTTGCAGGCTGGCTGCTCATGCGCGCACATGTCGAATGCGCCTGGACGCGGGGATGCCACGTGGAGATTGTTGATGGAGACGCATGGACGATGTGCCCTGATTGAGGGGTTGAATTCTTCATACTGCTGTTGTGGGCCGGCACGTAGCAGAGAAGAAGATTTTTTTGTTGCTGAGATCTTGGGTGAATCGAGTCAAAGGACACGTGTCATCGGCCCATGGCTCGGAGATCTCGAATTTGGTGGGGAATGATCTGGTAGGATGCGTCTGGGATTGGGCGCATGAGGAGACTTTGGCTCGTAACCTTTGGGAGTCGCGAACCATTTGGGGCGCATGGCTTTTTTGGCGCATGCGAAGCTTCAGTAGTGACTTTACTTCTGTCTTTTGGGATCAGAGAGAAGTCTGGGATGCATGGCTTTTGAGGCACATGCAGAGCTTCAGTATTGACTTTACTTCTGTCTTTATGGATCAGAGAGAAAGTCTGAGACGCATGGCTTTTTAGGCGCATGCAGAACTTTGGGCGCATGGCCGCGAAGGCGCATGCAAGTGGTTGGGCGGCCACGTGGCTTGTAACCGCCGAAGGAAAGTAATGATGATGCTGATGTTGGCGATGCTTCATTTTCTGAAAAAGCTGTCAACTATTCAGTCCTTGAGAGGCGTGCTGCCAACTCTGTCAGACTTCAGCATTTAATGTTCTTGACAGGTGATGGGTTGTCGAGTGGGCGCATCGATCGACGTTCCACTAGGCGCATGGGGCCACATGGGGGCGCATGCTTGTGAAGCGCTTAGTGCCGAGGGGCGCGTCTGTGTGATGCGTGGTCTGACCTGTGCATCTGCTTCATGACGCATCTTCATTGATCCGGCTGTTGAGTTCTTCGGGGCTTTAATGGCTCTCCGACTTAGCTGAAATTCATTCATCATAGATATAAATTCATTGCACTGACTTCGGAAAGGTTGCCACTTGGCGCATGGATTTTATTTGCCCTGGCCTATGAATAGCAACAGTTTGAGAGAGTTTTATTGTCTCTCCCTTGACTTTTCGATGAAGATGGATTCGACTGATCCTCCTCCTTGGCAAGACATTGTACTGTGGATGATGGTTCTCCTTGTTCGAAGAAGCTTTGACGGTGAACTCCTTCAGAAGATAAGAGCCCCAGGCTGGTAGATGCACCTGTACATTGACGAGGAAGTGATTCACTCTGACTGGGCGGAGTGATGCGCTGGGAGATAGGCACAGTATGTTGCAACTGCTGGAACACAGACTGTCTTCGTGGTGGAGCCCCTGTCTTGCGACAGCAGCAGTTGATGGCGACCGTAGCACAAGTGTGCCCGTGAGGGGCGCATTATGCTTGTTGGTCGGCTCTCCTGATCGGCGTTTGTGAATGATCACATTACGCAAATCGTTAGAGGAGAGTGCCACCTTCACACCCCTATCAGGCGCATGGCAAGGCCAAGCGCCGGGGTGGTCAAGTGAGAGTGCCACCTTTACACCCCATCAGGCGCATGGTAAGGCCAAGCGCCGGGGTGGTCAAGTGAATGCTGCGTCCCTTGATCCAACACCAAACAGGCGCTCAGATCAGTAGTAGGGGTACAACACTTAAAGTGACTTGAACGAACCTCGGACGCACAAACCAGAGGAGGCGCGGGAGTTCAAGACCACAGGGTTTGCCTTGCTCGACTTGGTTGCGAACGCAGTAGATGCGCCCAAGTGAGATAAGGACTTTGAAGGTCGACTCATTTCTGGCGCAGAAGCACCCGAGTCGACCTTATACAGCTTACCATCAGCAGCGCGCATGATTGTGAGCGCATGCTTCTGGTTTGCCGTTGGCATAGCACGTTTGAGGCGCATGGCCCATGCCGCCTTGGACTTCTTCGTACCAGCCCGTGGGGCGCATAGTACTCAGAGTCCAAATTATCCTCGCCATGACAGCGAGTGAAGAACTTGCAGCCAACCCAGAAGAAGAGAAGAACAACTACAATTTTTTGTGGCTCGAACGGGCTCCCTGGATAACGGGCTACCTTTTCTTTATTTATTTTTGGTGCCCTTTTCAAAGGAGGCAAGAGGGCTCTATATAGAGTGGAATGAGACCTCTCTTCTTCTCCTTTTCGATATGGGATTAAAAGCAAGATCCCTTCTTTTTCATGCTTCTACAGATTGACGGTCGTTATTTGTGTTTGTAACGACCATAGAGCGTTATCTAGTGTATACATGGCATTCTAATGTGGAAGACTAGAATAATTGAAAGACACTCTATTATTGATAAAATACGAGATTTTGTCTCGTGGGATTACATTATCAAGAGAATGTGCATCTATATCAGCAGATATGTATTCGCCTAACTCTTCATCCGTGAGCACTAGGGCTGGTTCGGGAGAGCTCATCACAGTTTTGACCTTGGGATCCGAGAGGGCTATGTGGGCCTTCTCTTACAGCTTGAGTGAGGCGGAAGATTGCGGAGGCTTGCCTTTAAGATACACCTTCAGGGGTGCCTCAACTGCGCCTTCGATGATCGGTGCCTTTCCCTATAGTTTTGCCACAAGGGGAGCCAACGTTTGAGGAGGTTTTCCCTTGAGCCGTATCTTCAAGGGAGCTTCAGTGGGTGTTCTACCTAGAGAAGTCGGTGCTTTTCCAAGTAGCTTGATTTCCATGGGAGGCAGCGTCTGAGGCGGTTTTCCTTTGAGTCGAATTTTCAAAGGAGCGTCGGGAATCATCTCTGCCTCCACGTTTGTCTCTGCCGCTGTTTCTGCTTCATCATCAGCATCATTGGCTTCCCCTTCATCGAGCGACTTATATAAGCTAGCATCGGTGAAGTAGGCTTCGACCCCCTTGAAAGGGTCAATGTCTGCGAACTCTGTTCGGATGATGTCGTTAGTGGACACGTACTTCATACATTGGTAGAGTGTAGACAACACAACCATGTACTCGTGCAGCCATGGCCGACCTAGCAGGAGATTGTAGTTGACGTCGGCATCTATGACATAGCAAGTCACTTCGGTTCGAAGATTACCAATATGACATTTCAGTCGGATTTTTCCTAACGGTTTACTTTTGCTGTCATTAAAATCGCTGATTGTAGTGTTGAAAGGCGCGAGACGGTGCATCGGGATTCCTAATGTTGAGAGCAGAGTCCTCGGGATGATACTGAGGGATCAATCTGAATTCGCTTCACCTTGATGGAACCCACATATCCTGTGTAATACAGTGGCCTGTTGTGTCGGTTGTGCTTGAGCAGCATATCTTGTTGGATGAAGGTTATGTTGGGGATGACCTCCTCCGCATAATGGCAGTGTGCACATGTGGTTGGGATATCCTCGGGCTGCTTAACCTGACTGATGAAGGACTCAGCATCCTTCAAGGCTTCACAGAGCTTCGCGGATGTCTTTGGAAAGACGAAAAAGCTAAAACAGAGATAAGCGGGCAGGAGTACCGGCAAGTTGTGCCAGTATGTCAAAGTTGTGGGGCTTGGCTAGCCCCGAAGCATTTTCTCTTCGTAAAGGCTTGTCGAAATAGGCCTCTACGTGCTTCTGTTTATTGGCTGCTGGAGGTCTGGATGGGCCCTCTTCCTGGGCAGCAGGGGCGGTACAGGAAGGCACCACCTCGACGACAGCTTCGTCGGGTTGGGCGTTCTGCTGCGAACGTATTTGTACAGGAAGTGCCTCTTCCGCGGAGGAAGAGACCATGCGGCAAGACTTGATCTTCTTGTCCTTAGTTTTGGAGGCAGTGTACCCCCAGTTGAGTAACTTTGAAGACGAGATCTGGGTGAACCCATAGGATCTCTCCCCGAGATGTGGTGAGTGGGATGAGTCCACTCACGTTGTCACGGGTAGGTGGTAGGTTGACCACATCTATTGTCGCCTTTGGGATGGGAACGGCGCCATCTTGTGCTGTGGTTGGCGGCAAGGTGCCAAATTAAAGCAACATCGGGTTGGCCGAGGCTATTTTCTCCTCGTAATCGACGGAGATGACATTCGCATTGATCATGCGCTGGATGTAGTTCCTGAGGACGTAGCCGTCTTGAGTTGGATGTCCGACAAACCGATGGTAGTGACAGTAACTCGGATTGTCAACTCTTTCTACCTCATCGGGACGCTTTGGGTCCGGTAATTTAATCTTATCACCCTGCTTCAACATCTCGAAGAGTTGCAAGGTGTCTTCATCATTGAAAGAATAGACCTCCTTTGGCCTCGGTGCAAGCGAAGGCTTCTGAGTAGGTGCTTGTGTGCTTTTAGAGGCATTGACAGTCAATGTCTGTTTCTCCTTCGTCTCTCATCCAGGGTTGCTGGTAGCAGGTCGTTTTCCCTTGTCTTCAAAGGCAGGAAAACTGACTCCTAAAAGGCGAGCATTGCATGCCTTCTTTTCAGCTACTTCGGCCTTAATAATCAATGAACTCTAGTCGGGAGGAGGAGTGGAGTTGAGCCAGATCTTAACCACAGGAAGCATGTTCATGCTGCAGGAGGAGAGGAGTGCATGTTCTGGCATACCCGGGGGCAGTCTGAAGCAGGCTTGTCGGAATCGTTCGATGAATGCTCGAACCGTCTCTTTTTCCTTCTGACGTACCTCTATGAGGGACGCCATCGTCACGTCTTTCCCTCCGTCGTAAAAACGATCGAGGAAGAGGCGTGTTAAGTCATCAAAGGAGGATATGGAGTTGTCAGGGAGACTGCAGTACCAGTCGTAAGCTACTCCTTTCAATGTCCCGACAAACAGGCTGGTGAGTAGCGCATCTTCCTTCGGGAGATGTCCCGTTTGAGACTGGAAGTACGTCAGATAACAGCATGGAGAGTCCTTCCCGTCATATGGCGTCAACGTTTGTGGTTTATACTTGGGAGGATAGACCACTTTGTTCCATTCGAGGGGGTATGGTTGTGGGATCTCCATCTTCTGGCGCTCCTCCTGTCTGTTCTTTGACTCGAAGCGTTCACGCAAGTCCCTGATCATCTCAACCACGTCTTCCATGGAACTGGGAGTCAGAGAAGGTAGAACTGTTTGGAGTTGTACATTTGAAGGTTTTAATACCCGAGGTGCTTCGCGACAATCGGTATTCAAGGATGCCCGTTGAAGGGGCACACTTGATTCTCCGTTGGCTCCTGGGTCAGGATTGATGGAAGGTGCCCTGGCCAAAGCTAACCGTATCTCAAACACTGCTTGAGTCAGTGTTTGTATGGAGGCAGAGAGGATTTTGAGTCCCCCCTCCAAAGTATCCATGCGTTGAACGAGGTCTGCTGGCGGAGCATCAGACTCCGTATCACCACCTCATGTCATATATACTGTTATGACGTGACTGTAAGTGGATGGATCAGTTGAAGCTTCACTTTCAGCCTCGCTCTCCTGTAAAAGAGTCGCTTCTCCTGGAGTTTCATCCTGGCTACCCCCAGTTATGCTCTGGAGGATATCCTCGTCTTCGGAAGGATAATCAACAAGGGCTTGACTACCCCCAGTTATTACTTCTTCCGAAATCTTCTTTCTCGCCCGGGTGCCTTCAAACACTCCTGAGGACGGGACAGTCAACTTGGTCTTCCTCGGTTGGCTCTTGGATGAGGACGAGGAGTTGCCACTCGCATTTCAGATTGGTGAGGAGTTAGAGACTACGTTGTAAGAAGCAACCTTTAGTTCCGACTCTTCTTCCATCGACACCTTCTTTCCGAGTTGACGTTGGTGGGGTGTTGACGATTGCAGTCGCTTGAACACAGACTACCTTTGTGGTGGGACTGCTGTCTTACAACAACAGTTGATGGTGACTACGGCATAGGTGTACCCTGTGAGGGGGGTATTGTGCTTGTCGGTCGACTCTCCTGATCGGCGTTTGTGAATGATCACATTACGCAAATCGTTAGAGGAGAGTGCCACCTTTACACCCCCATCAGGCGCATGGTAAGGCCAAGCGTCGGGGTGATCAAGTGAATGCTGTACCCCCTGATCCAGCACATAAGATGCGCCCAAATCAGTATTTAGGGAGCAACATTTTGGGTGGTTTGAACCAGCCTCAGACGCACAACCAATGTAGGTGCGGGGGTTCAAGACCACAGAATTTGCCTTGTACGACTTGGTTGCGAATGCAGAAGATGCGCCCAAGTGAAACAAGGACTTTGAGGGTCAGCTCGTTTCTGGCACAGAAGCACCCGAGTCAACTTTGTACAGCTTACCATCAGCAGCGCACATGATTGTGAGCGCACGCTTCTGGTTTGCTGTTGTCCTAGCACGTTTGAGGTGCATGGCCGGTGCCGCCTTGGACTTCTTCGTACTAGCCCGCTGGGGCGCATAGTACTCAGAGTCCAAATTATCCTCGCCATGACAGCGAGTGAGTCTGTCAAAGACAGAGGCCTTCTGCAGCGTACCAGAGTTCATGTGCGGGGCATTAGATGCGCCCCTGCTCCATCGGTAAATCTTCCTTGACCGAGAAGGAGATGGATGGGGAATGTGGTCAGCACCACATTTTCTCGAGAGATGTGCTGCATCCGTGGGTGCTTCCTGGCTGCTAAGGACGTCAGCGAGAAGGGTAGACTGCATCGGCACATCCCTTTCAGTGATGGTGCCAGGGGCCTCTACCTTGCGCATCCAGGCTTGGCGAGTCTTCTTCGGCTTCGGCAGCCGCTTCGAAGGACTTGCGCTACCTTCAGAGATGAACTCCTCATACGCCTGTTGATCGAGGCGTACGACTAGTGTCTTGTGGAAGGAGCCACCTTCACATCGTCAGATTATGACACAGCTTTCTCATCGAAGGAGAAAGAGGTCCCCAGCAGAGTCACCAACTTGTTTGCCATTAAAATCTTTGAATTAGAATTTCAATTACAAACAGAACAGTGTTACAATGTAGGACTTAGATGTAGTCCTAGGAGTACACTTTTGTTTTTATCTGGGTCCTATTTCGATGGAGCGAGTGGTAATACGTTGACTCCGTTGACGATCTGACGACGATCTTAGGTTCTCTGAAGGTCTGGATTGCTCTGGATGCCGGAGCTTGTGGAGGGAAAGAAGACGTTGAGTGTCTCTTCCGATCTCTATGGATGGACGAGCGTCTCTGTAAATCTGATGATCTCGTTCTCTGTCTTCGTCTGTATGTGTGTGTGGAAGAAGGAAATGATCCCTCTATTTATAAGCAGCAGGTTGAGCTGCTCATACGCGCATATGTCGGATGCGCCTGGTCGTGGGAACGCCACGTGGCTGATGCTGGAGGGGGCGTATGGTTGATGCACCCTGATTTGGGGATTGAATCCTTCCTGTTGTGCCTGTGGTGCTGCAAAAGAGCTGACATGTGGCGACTGAGAGGATTCTTCGGTTGCTGAGATCTTGGGTGGTTAGCACCCTTTCGTAGACTAAACTGAGTCGAAGGACACGTGGCGTATGTCTGTGGCTAAAAGATCTCGAACTTGGTGGAGAGGGATCTGATGGAATGCGCCTAGGATTGGACGCATGGGAAGACTTAGCTCGTAACCTTCAGGAGTCACGAACCAGTCTGGGCGCATGGCTTTTGAGGCGCAAACGAATCTTCGAGCGCATGGCTGCGGAGACGCATGCGAGTGGTTGGTCAACCACGTAATTTGTAACCGACAGAGGAGAATAATAATGACGCTGACATCAACAGCACTTCATTTTCTACAAAAAGCCGTTGCTGCTCTATTATCGAGGCATGGCTGCTATTGTATCAGACTTCAGCATTTAATGCTCTTGATGGGTAATGAGCTTTTGAGTGGGCGTATTGATCTGCGTTCCACTAGGCGTATAGAGACGCGTGGGGCGCATCCTTACGAGGCGCTTGGTACTGATAGGCGCGTCTGTATGATGCGTGGGATCCGACCGGCGTATCTGTTGTATGGCGTATCTTTATTGGTCCGACTGTTGAGTTCTTCGAGTGCTTTAAATGGCCGTTTTGACTTGGCTGAATTCGAGGGGCAGGTTTATCACCATGAATGCAAATTCATTACACGGGATTCGGAGAGCCCGCCACTTGGCGCGTGTGTTTGATTTGCCCGGCCTATAAATAGCAGCAAGGAGAGATTTAGTTTTTCGTTTTCTTCCGTCTTCTCGAATGGAGATAAACTTCTTCGCTCGAGTTCATTCTCTTGACAAGACGCTCCCGAGGGTGAAGATACGTCGAGTCGTATTCGTACGCACTCGTGAAGGTGACTGTTACATCCAAAAATTGGGATCGCGGGTTCCCGATGCAGGCCGAAGGTGCCTGTTGCATCCAAAGATCGAGATGCTCGAGTCCCGTCTTCGTTATGCTGGAAGAGCTGTAGATCGAAATTGCAATGCTCTCCTCTTCCTTGGGCTTTGGAGAGCTCTTCCTCCAGCTAGAGTGGGGTTGATCGCCCACCCTTGTTATGCTCAAAATTGAAGTAGAGCGCATATGATGAGACTTCATGATGCGTCTGACTGAGATGATGAAGAGATGCGCTTGGCTGAGACGCTGAAGAGATGCGCCTGACTGAGACGCTGAAGAGACGCGCCTGACTGAGACGCTGAAGAGACGCGCCTGACTGAGATGCTGAAGAGACGCGGCTGACTGAGACGTCGGGCATGAGGCTGGCTGTAGTCTTAGGATCTTTCTTTTTGTAGAAGTTCTCATTTGTAAAGCCTTTCTTTGGACATGTAATAGACTTTCATATGAAATAAAAATCTTCTTTTAATGTTTGTACTTTTGTTGTCCTTTGCTGTGCCAAGTACTTCGTTTGAGCTCCCAGGCGCATGTAGTGTTAAGCGCATAGAAATTCTGGCCTATAGATGCGCCTGAAATTCTATGCTTCTACAAACACTACCGCCCAAGTCGTACTTTATATGACGATCCTTGAGATCGTAGGACTATGTGACTTCGACAACCGCAGAAAGCGTAGGACGGTACTTACTATGACATCGATAGCCCAACATAACTTTCGCCTCACTCACTCGTACAACAACTTAACCCGTGGGATGAGCGAAGGCTTTGCCAAGCCTTACACCATAGAAAAATGCTTTGAGACTTGTGGGACACTTTTGCTATGCCATGTATCGGACGATGGGACTGTGCATGCTTTTCAAGCATTTATACGTGCGACACCTATGACTTAGGCTACGTTCATAGATTTGTGGCAACTTAGACCAACTTTTCTTCTCTTAAGCCACGGAATGAAGGACCGAGTGTCATTTTGAAAGCACGACGTGCAATACTTCTAAGCCGATCGTAGGAATTTCCATATTCTAACTCAATCTGACCCAAGTTGGGATTATTCCCTTAGCTATGTTGATTCGTCTCTTTTATGATCAAGCCTACTTGTGCAGTTGAAAACTTTTATTTTATTAGTGTGAAGGCCAAGCTGAGGTAAGTTCACCGAAGCCACCCACCTGAGCGAGGAGTTGCCTCGACCGACCAGGACTTCGAGCAGCCGTTGCATGGCTAAGTCCGAATGCCGTTGACGTTTCGATTCCTCCAATTAAGCTGAGCAGGACGGGGTATTACAGCTGAGGCCTTGGCAGCATATGAACTTGAAAATTTTGTGTTCTTATTTGGAATGGTAATTTGGTGCAAGTTGTTATATGGTATTAACATTGTGAGTAAATTTCTTCAACCAGAAGATATAGATATTAATGCTGCTATCAGATTGTTGCAAGTAAAATGGGAGTTGAAGCTGTATTTTGAGAAAAGCACATTATTCGAAAGAGATAATTTGATGAGATTGACAGTGAAGGGGTAACCCAATCAGCTAAAGAATCTTTCAAAGTTAATACTTCATCTTTATAAATGATCAAGCTCTTTCTTCACTTGAAACTCGATTTGAACAATTTCAAAAATATAAAGAAATTTGGGGTTTGTTTAGTCTGGGGAGGTTAAAGTCTGATGATAATGATAATCTGTTGAGCTCTTGTGTCAATCTTTAAAATTCTTTAGCACATGACGGACGCTCTGATATTGATGGATCAAATTTGTTTTTAGGGCTGAAGTTCTTAACACACTCAATACCAGGAGAAACAAAAAGAGCAATTGATGTGCTAAATTATTTGAAGAAAATGGATGGTTGTTTTGCAAATGTGTATGTTGCTTAGAAAATTTTGCTGACTATATCAGTTACAGTTGCATCTATAGAAAAAAAGTTTTTCCAAGTTGAAGTTGATCAAAACTTATCTTCGGTCAACTATGTCACAAGAGGGATTGAATGGCTTGATTATGATATCCATCAAGAAAAAATGGTTGAAAAAATTGATTATGCAAACTTAATTAGTACTTTTGCCTAGAAAACAACAAGACGAGTAATATATAAATGACTATGTGATGCACTGAGGAAGCAATTGATGGCCTAAGTTTTTTATTATTATGTTTACCCTTATGCACTACTCCAAACATTGTTAGTTAGTTTTTTATTATTTGTCTAGAACATTAGTTCTAAATCTTGTTGGATTTGGAACATCTCCAATTTATTAGTATCTCATTATAACATATGTTCCTTTGGATATTAAACTTCTTGGATATTGGGTTGAAAATACTATTGTGTCATTACCGATGAGAAACTAATATAATATGAATATTAAGTTTTAAGGACACCACTTTATAGTTCACATCGGGTCTCAAAATCTAAAGTATGGCACTGCTTGCAAACTTGTAAGTAAGAAAGTTGGCAAATATTTGGCATTCTTCATTTGGATCTTAGTTCTTCATTTATATATTAGTTGAGCAAAAAACAAAATTTGTCACAAATTTTATTTCAAAATTTTATGTTTGGTGTAGTCATATCAAATATATTTCAATAGATTGTATTTTAATTAGATTATATTAAATTGTCAACTTTCTTAACTGGATCAAAATTTTAAGATTAAGTTAACTTTGAAATTGGATTAAATTTTTATTAGGCTAGATAAGATAGAGTATATAAAGTTTTAGCAAACTTGCATTGGATATTGCTTATATTATTTTAGCAATTTTTGAAAGTCAAAATTTTAATTAGATTAACTTAAATTTTAAATTGGATTAAATTTTCATTACACTAGATTAAGATAGACTACATAACGTTTTAGCAAACTTACATTGGACGTATATTATTTTAGTGATTTTTAGAGTGGCTTTCAGATTTAGAATATTCTAATTAACAATAGATTAAATTTTAATTAAATTAGATTCGCTTAAATTTTAAATGAAATTAAATTTTTAATAGATTAAATGAAAGTAGACTACTTAAACTTTTATAAAATTGGATTAGATTAGGTTTAAATTAAATTTTAAGTTATAAATTTTAAACATAGCAAAAACATTCATTCATATTATAATTTACATAGTATATTTAATTTTAGATAATAGGTTAAATAATAAGTTAGATTAGATTAACTTAAATTCGAAACTATATTAAAGTTAAAATGTAAATGATAGATTGACTTTTAAATTTAAAGTAGTAGACTAAATTTTAAATATTTGATCAAATTCAAATTATATTAGTTTTGAATTAGTTGATTAAGTTAAACTAGATAAACTTTATCTAATTTAAATATAATGATGACATGACACTAAAGTATGGTAGTTTGTTAAATAAATTTTGACGTTGCTATTTTACCAAATAAAATTTTGGAGTCTACTCTTTGAAAAATAATGCAACTGTATGATAAAACAACATCTATATAATAAAAACAGAATAATCCTTGACGACAAAATACAAAAGAATAAAAAAGATCATAACATAATTGTATGTCGTTCAAAATATTATTAAATATATAAAAATATATTATGACATGAGTGCGAGAGGCACGAGAAAAACTATTATTAAATAGAGTACCAACCAAATTTAACGTTCTAAAATAGTATTAACAACATTTTTTTCCTTAAGTGACAATATTTTAAAAGCAAGGTAAATAAGTTTTGTTAGATGTTTTCTTTGCTAGATAATATATTATCATTATTTTTAAAACGCGTTGCATACGTAACACGTATGCCCCAACACTAGTGTTATTACTATATAAATTCAATTGATGTCACTGATGGTATTACCGTCAAAATAATTTATAATAAATGTATTAAACCAACATTCCCAGTAAACAAAAAAAATTTCCGGGGGACTTTGAAATTTCTTTCCTACATATGTGGAAATCTAAAGCTCCGATATCCCTTTCCAATTCACAATCCCACGCTTACCAAATATGGGTAAGGAATCCAAAACCCATTTCCAAGATTCTAAAACTTGAACGAAACAACCTCTAAGAAGGTCGGCGACGGCGGCCCTCTGTCTCCCTCTCTCTTCTAAATGGCATCGTTCCCTCTCTCCAACCAAAATCTATAAAGTGGTTTGGGATTCGGTTCTCTCTTAGTTTGTGTATCTAATAATCTATGTTGGCCCATTGGTTATTTATCACACCTGATTTTGATAATCAACGTCAACTTTGGTCGATATGCAAAATACATATACTGCTACGAGTTTACAGGTTCAAGTCATAAGAAAGTATGCATCCTACTGCTACAAAGTACAAACATCGCGTCACCATCAGGAACCAAACACACTGGAATCAAGATCAAGCTTTTTCATATTTCTTCTGTATTTTTACTTTTATTAAGTCCAGAAAAATATGTAAGGTTGATCAGGATCGATACTGGCTTAGGTCTTTTTCAGTCCACAAACAAAATTAGCCTACCTATCCACATATACAAAATCCACACTTCTAAAAAGCCCAAAACCCATGCAAATTTGGCCCAACAGTTCTGACCTAACCTAGGAAGAACTCGGCCTGAGTTTGGTCCGAGTTCGGTCGAGGTCAGTTGCATATTTATTTTAAAATTCCTTCAAATCCGAATACGAGATTTCTGCATCCGAACTCTGTCCGAATTCGGTCTACAAAAACACTATAAATAGAGAGAAACTTTTCCATTTCCAAATCACTCATTCATTCTCTTCTCTATTCATTCTAAAGTGTTTTCTATGAGCCAAAGCTTTCAAATCAAGCCTAGCCAAAGCCAGTACAGTTTTGTTCAATCTAGAGTTTTGGTACTGAAGAGTTGTATTGGAAACTACAATCAGAAAATGTTTCAGTTTTTAAAATTACTTTCTGGAGTTGGTCGTGCGCTCGTCGCCAAGCACGGTGTTGTAAGAAACTACAAGCTCTCAATTAGCTTGTGACATAGTGGATTAACATCGAATAAGAATACTCGAGACTGGACTAGTCCTCTTAGAGGGATACCCGTATATATTACTGTATCGCTGAGTTTGATCTTCTTGACTCATACCTTATCGCAATTTATTTACTGTCATTTATCTACCATTGTAAATCGTTCTGAATTTTTTAGTTGGTGATAAGTTTTGTTGCACATGCACACACTCTATTCACCCTCCCTAGAGGTGCTCAATGGTCATACAATTAGTATCAGAGCATGTTATACATATACGTAACCATCTAGAGAGTATATATCTATGGCAACCATTAAATCGATATTCAACGGTGAAGGACAATCCACAAATAGACCCCCACTATTTGATGGAACAAATTATCCCTACTGGAAAACATGAATGATTTTCTTTCTAAAGTTACAAGACTTCGATCTTTGGTCGATAGTTATAGACGGTTACAAGAAACTGCCTAGAACAGTGATTGATGGTGTAGTAGTAGACAAGCCATATGACAAATACACGAAACATGAAAAAACATATGCTAGTCTAGATGCACGAGCCATCAATGCACTATTATGTGTAATTGACAAAACCAAGTTTAATTGTGTATCAACCTGTATGCCATTTAATAAAATTTGGAGAATTTTTGAGGTGACTAATGAAAGGACTTCCCCAGTGAAGGAATCCAAAATTAGTAAATTGACACAAGAATACGAATCTTTCAAGATGAAATCTGATGAGTCAATTACACAGATGTTCACTCATTTTTTTTTTATATTACTAATCCTTTACAACTCTTGGTAAGAAGATCAGGAAGGTACTACGGGCTCTAACAAAGAATTAGAACCCAAAGGCCACCGCGATAATAGAAGGAAATGACTTCACCATGATGACATTGGAGACATTGATAGGCAAGCTTATGACCCATGAGCTGGACTTGCAAGAATTTAAAGAAGCAACTCTCAAAGAAAAATCGATTGCCTTCAAAGCTCAAGCCAAAAGAGTCTCATACAATGATCTTATAAAGAAGAGTCTGATGGTGATGAACAACCGTGCTGGTCAAAATTTTTAGAAGGTTCTTGAAGTTTGAGAGATCAAACCGAAAAAAGAAGGACATCCATGAAAGCAACAAAAAAAAAACAATATGCTTCGGATGCAAGAAGCCAGGGCATATAAAGAAGGACTGTCCACTATCAAAGAAGAGCCAGTCCATATGACCGATCAAGATCGAGCAGAAAAACTACAACCGGTCGAAAGTATGCTAACGTCGGCATCTGGTACGAAAGTGAGGCCAGTGAATCAGAGGTGGGGGACAGACCCAACAGCAGTGCAAATATTTGTCTGGTAGCATTCGATAAGGTATATGAGAACCCTCTGTATGATGATTTTACTTTCGATGAATTAGAAGATGCCTTTAGCGAACTACTTGAAGAGCATATAAATGTTTTAGACAAGTACAAGAAATCTCGCAAAGAGATTAAGTATACACAACTGAAGTATCTAGATAGTCTAATCTTATTAAAGACATTAAAGAGAAATCTACTACTGGTAACATGGAAGAGATAGACAAGCTTAAATTGGACTATCATGAGGCTATCCTCACCATAGAGAAGAAAGAAAGAGACTATGTCAAGGTGCGAGAACTTTATGACATAGAGAAGAAAATACTTATTCACTGAACAAAGACTCATAGTTATGACTGCTAAATCCGAGGAGGTTTGTGCGATCTCTAAAAAGTTAGAGATCAAGTTAGGCAAACAGGTCACCCCTGTTACACGGCCTAAGGTTAGTTCTAAAACCAAGCATACACCACCAAGGGCTAAACCAAAGAAAGCACATAAGCAACGCGTTTCTCACAACCATGCTTTCACATACAGGTTTCCGAAAAAGACACGCAAAAATGTCAACAAAAACAAAGAGCATAATTTCAAAAATTACATGCACATACTGTGGTACACATGGGCATATATCATAGTACTGTAGAGCTAGAAAGCTTGTTGATACAAATATACTTGGATTCCTAAGACTAATCATAATGGACCCTTGGAGAAATGGGTACCAAAGGACTCATCTACTCATTTTATAGGTGGACCCTCAACCCTCTCATGTTAAAAGTAAGTGGATACTCGATAACGGATGTTCACGATACATGACAGGTAATGCATCTTTATTCGCTACGCTATCGATGAATAAAGAAGGATATGTTTTCTTCAGCACAATCTGAGAGGTGATATTATAAGTAACGACATTGTTGGTTTGTCTCCATATCCAGAAATAGAAGACGTTTGCCTAGTCACAAAATTAAAATATAACCTATTGAGCATAAGTCATTTGACATATAATAGTTATGGCATCAATTTTGTAAAAGACAAATATTCTATATATGAGATGTCTATTGGAAATCCCGTATATGAAGGGACCATGGAATATAATATTTATGTTTTCTTTCTAGAACGTACTAACAATGCAGGTAAGTTCCTAGTAGCTAATCAGGATGAACGCTGGCTATGCACATGAGGCTAGGACATGCAAATATGGATACTATCTTAAGGCTATGTACTAAAAAACTGGTAAAAGGACTCCCATAAATTACTTTCAAGAGAGATATGGTGTATTCGGACTGTGAAAAGAATAAGGCATTTAGGTCATCCTTTAAATCCATCAACACTGTAACCACTTCTGAACCTTTACAGTTGATTTATATTGATTTGTTTGGTCCTAGTAGAGTCGCTAGTCTTTACGGTAAACCCTACGCTTTTGTCATAGTCGACGATTTCTCTCGCTATACTTGGGTATATTTTTTATCAAACAAAAATGATGCTATTTTTGAATTTCAAGTATTTTGCAAAAAGGTATAAAACGAAAAAGGCTTCATGATTACTTAAATCCGCGATCATGGTGGCGAATTCAAAAATACTAATTTCAAAAAATTTTGTGATGATAGTAGATATTACCACGAGTTTTTTGTCCTAGAACTCCTCAACAAAATAGTGTTGTGGGGCAAAAGAATCATACTCTAAGTGATATGGCTAGAGTCATGCTGATTCAGCATAATCTTCCTAAATATTTTTGGATAGAAGCTGTAAGTACATCATGTTATATTATGAATTGGGTGTTAATTCAACCTATATCGAAGAAAATCCCTTATGAATTGTGGTTTGGAAGGAGTTCAAATATTTTTTATTTTAAAGTCTTTGGTGTCGCTATTTTATCCAGAATACCAAGGATAACTTGGATAAATTTAACTCGAAGGCAGATGAAAGGATATTTCTCGGTTATGCTGCCAAGAGTAAGGGATATAAAATTTCAAAAAAGATATATGATTGTTGAAGAATTTATTAAAGTTACTTTTGATAAGCTTAATAGTCAGAGATCTAGTGACAGTAATGATGAAGATGTAGAAAGCAAATCCAAAGCACCTGAAAATACTGCTACCAACAAAGTTATCTAGAAAGTCTACCAAAAAAGATAAAATTCATGCCAGACCATCCGGAGACACTAGTAATAGGTGATGTATCTAAAGGAGTAGGTACGCGTTCTTCTACTAGAGATATAGCAGCAAATGTAGCTTTCATTTCTCAAGTAGAACCTAAGTTAGTAGCAGATGCTTTTATGATGAGTTTTGGATTGATGCCATGCAAGAGAAACTTAATCAGTTTAAAAGAAATTAAGTTTGGAAACTTGTTCCTAAACCTATTGGTCAATAGATAATTGGTACCAAATGAGTGTTCTAAAATAAACTAAGAGAGGATGGGCATGTTCTACGTAACAAAGTATGACTAACTGCACAAGGTTATAATCAAGAAGAATGGATTGATTATGACGAGACATATACTCCTGTTGCTAGACTAGAGTCCATTCGCATATTTTGTGCATTTGCATCTTTTCACAATTTTAAACATTTTCAAATGGACGTAAAAAGTGCATTTTTGAATAGGTTTTTAAAGGAAGATATTTTTGTGAAACAACTCCCTTGTTTTAAATTTTTTAAAAACCTGATCACATTTTCAAGCTTAGAAAAGCGCTTTATGGACTCAAACAAGCACCACGTGCTTGGTATGAACGACTAAGTGCTTTTCTACTTGAAAGTAGTTTTTTCAAAAGGAAGAGTTGATACAATCCTGTTTATCAAATCTTCAGTTGATAGTATTTTACTTGTGCAAATTTATGTTAATGACATTATTTTTGGCTCTACTAACAAAAAATTTTGTCAAGATTTTGCTAAGTGTATATAGAGTGAGTTTGAAATGATTATGATGGGAGAGTTCAACTACTTTCTAGGACTCCAAATCAAACAGCACTCGCATAAAACCTTTATCAATCAAGTCAAGTACACAAAGGATTTACTAAAGAAGTATGACTTCAACAACGTAAAGCCCATCAGTACGCCAATGGGTACATCAACACGACTTAACATTAATGAAAGTGGAAAACCAATCGACCAGCGTAAGTATTGAGGTATGATTGGTAGTTTACTTTGCTTAACTGCTAGTCCCCCTAATATAATATTTAGTATTTGCATCTGTGCACGATATCAAGCTAATCCTAAGGAATCACACTTATGCACCGTTAAGCGTATCTTTCGATACCTTAAAGAAACTTTAACAGTCGATTTATGGTATCCCAAAATCATATCATTTGACCTTGTTGGTTACTCAAATGCTGATTTTTCTGGATGCAAAGTAGACCATAAAAGTACCAATGGTACGCGTTATTTTCTATGAAAAGCTTTAGTCTCTTGGTTTAGCAAGAAACAAAACTCTATAGCTTTATCAATAACTGAGGCTGAGTACATCACCGTAAGATGTTGTTGTGCTCAGATTTTATAGATGAAGCAAATCCTAGATGACTATAATCTGTACTATACTAAGATTTCTATTTATTATGATAATACTGGTACTATTAACTTGACTAAAACCCACTATGCCATTCACGCACTAAACACATAGAAATACGTTACCACTTTTTGCTTGATCACCAACAACACGGGAATATCTGTTTAGAATTTATTGACACAGATCATCAACTAGCAGTCATTTTCACAAAACCACTAGCAGAAGATCATTTTAATTATCTTTGTCGAAAGTTAGGCATACTTGAATTTTTAGAGTCATAAAGCATTATAATTAATAAAATTACTTAAAACTTGATATTCAATGATTTATTAATTGAAGTTATTTTGGGTACAAGCCGAAAGGGTCCTTTTGTCAAAAAGGCGTAAAAGCCTAAGCGACACGATGCCAAGTGTCTTCGGACCACCGCTAGGTAGAATTCGGCCCCTACAACTAATCCAAAGTGATGAATATTAATTAAATCAAAGAGTTAAAAGTTCTTAAGTTGTTTTTATCATTTATTACACATAAAATAACCTAAAATTTGAGTGGCCGAACTCCGATCGAGTTCTGACCGAGTTCGGGCCGAACTCTATGCGGTCATTTCTTAGAAATAGCAGCAAACTAGCAACCCCCCTCTTTTTCCCTATTCACCTTCTTCATCCTCCCGAATATCGCCTCAAAACCCTAAAACCCTAACCCTAGCTTTTGGTAAACCCCTCTCCAAGCCTCCTGAACCTAATTTTTTGGATCTAAGCGCTCTAGGAAGGCATTATCTACCACTTTTTCATCTCCATTGAGGTATATCTTTATATTTCCCTCTTCAATTTTTTTATGGCTTCTATAATTCCCAAGAGGAGGAAAAATAGAGACATGGCTTCATCTTCTACTTTGGAGTATGAACCGATCAATATGTTCAGTCCCGATCATCCCGATGATGATAAGGACTTTGACTCGTCCCTCTTTTTTTTTCTGAGAGATTACTCGGTTTAATCATTTTAGGTATCAAAAAATTTGCCCGGAAAAGACCATCAATTTTACTGTCCTCTCGGAGTATGCTACTACTTTTGAGAACCTAGGACTCCGAAATTTTTTAGAGACTTCCCAGTCTATTTATGACAATGTTGTCCACATTTTTATTACAACATGCAAGAAGCATACGACAATATTCACTCCTGTGTCATTGGCAAGAAATTTGAATTTAGTGTTGAAGACTTAAGCAAATGACACAGGAGTGAATATTGTCGTATGCTTCTTGCATGTTGTAATAAAAATATGGACAACATTGTCATAAATAGAGTGGAAAGTCTCTAAAATGTTTTGGAGTCCTAGGTTCTCAAAAGTAGTAGCATACTCCGAGAGGACAGTAAAATTGATGGTCTTTTCCGGGCATATTGAGCCAGATAAGGAAACTTCCTAGACCTTGACTCTTTTAAGGTAGCGTTGTGTCATCCGAGTCCGGTTCCCAATCACGGTTGTATGCACGCCACCTCAACCAATATTTCTATGAACATCGTATTATCTATTCATCTCTGCTACCTAAGACGAGATCCATGATCAGATGTCGATGAACAGGCCGAAACCTCCTTTACCCTGTGCATCTGGCGTCATCTTCCAGAAGTTTGACATTGATCTCGATTAGTGTCCTATCTCTGGAACGCCTTATGAGCTCTTTAGGTCTAGGAAGTTTCCTTATCCGTCTGGTGACGCTTCACCTCTACTTCCACATGCTCCAACCGTAGTACCAGCAGAAGGTCCAGCCCCTGCAGCTCCAGACCATACCATTGACGAGCTGTATCAGAGGTTCGATCCTATTATCACACTCTAGGGACAGCAACATCAGAACTATCTAGGGACAGCAACATCAGAACTATCTAGCCCGCTTTGGAGATGCTGAGTATCGCCATACTTCTCAGGCCCAGATCTTGAGAAATATGAAGGTTGATGTACAATGGACGATGGCACATCATCCAATTGCACCGACGATAATCCTCCGTCACCCTGGATTCTATGGACCGAGTGTAATGCCCCAGTCCCAAAATACTTAGGACCAAGTACGTAGATATGCCAGTTGCATATATACAAGGAATACTCCAATATGTAGAATCCTAGTATATATACATAAGCTATAATAAAATAATCATGGGCCAAAACATCAATAAACTATATCTCATCCACAGCAAATACAGAAGATAAAAGGAGTCCAAATAGAATAAATGAGTGAGTCAAAAGATAGCCGGGTGCACATGCCCACACCAAATAGCTAATAAAAATAATCTCAAATAAAGTAGATGTCCACTATGAGTCTCAAAGAACAACATGAATCTAGATATCAGCGGGAGACGCCTCGTCATCAATGTATGAAGGGTCCAGTGCTGAGCCATACTCCTGCGGAAAATCGTCTATACCTGGAGAGATCACCAGGTCCTCAGAGGGACGTAACAAGATATAGGAAGAACATGCCATATGAACTGAATATAAATGCACCATAAAATAAGGATAAAGTAAAAGTGTCCAAACCACAACACGGCTCAATATCCCATCATCGAAACAGTAGGCTACCCCTACAACCAGACAAAGACAAGGGGTAACATACTATTCTGCGATGTGATATTTTTTTCCATGCTATGATTGGAACATGAAATTGCTAAGGTCTCCTAACCTTTCTAGTAGGCAATTTAGAAGACATCTCGATGTATGGGCAGGTGAAGGCTGAATCCCCCAGAACAAGTTAATAACTCACAACACGCATACATCAAGTACCAATACTATCAGCCGGCATAACTCGAGGCTAGCGGCCCACGTGACCCATCAGTCCACCTAGTTCGAGGCTAGTGACCCTCGCGGCTCGACTACCGTAGTACGCAGTTACTACAACTTTTGGATTTGGGGTAGCCCATACATTTAACTTTATTCTCCCTTCCAAGGTCACTAACAGAAGGTAGTTCGCTAAGACTAGGTCTATATGCATAAAAAGGCAAGAAGGAAAAATAACTGAAAGCAAAATAAAGTGAATTAAAAATAGCAAGTAATGGATCCAACTGAGAACAAAAATAAATATACAATAAATAAATAAATAAAGATGCATCTAATTATACACAGTAAATAAGGCAAGGTATCTTGCCTGAGGGTGGTGCGAGAAGCAGCAAAATCCAACAATCCGAATCGTCAGCACGAAAGTCAAAATCCACAAGGAGCTCCGGATGCTGAAACAAACATCACAAACGTGTTTGGTATAAAAGATATGTCTAGGAAACGCCTGTCCAAAAGTCCAATTCTAGAACAGTGGCAAAATTATAATTTCAGGTCAAAACGATGTCCGCCGTTAGACCCGTTTTGCACCGAAATGCGTGCCAGTATCTATGGTCTCTAAAGTTGTCAAACTATATGTCTACGAATTCAGTTTGAGGAGAGGAACTCAAGGGTATGTCCAGTTTTGGATTTCGAGGAGCCGCGTACAAAATCGTCCGTTTGAGTGGGTCGCGGGCCCGCCAAAAAGGGGTTCCGATTCGACCTTCTAAGAATCGAACCAAACTTGGCACACAGGACCAAAATTTTGAGTCGGACCAGTTGGCGCAAGTTTTTTCTTGAATCGACGACTGTACACGAAGTTAGGGCAAAGTTTTGCAAATTGGAGATACGGGGGTATCTCGACGGATACGGACTGATTTCGTCGCACACACGACGAAACTGAGTTCCGTCAGTTCCCACACGTCGGCAACGTCTATATGCGTCTTTTGATGTGTATAGCACGCGACAACGTCGCCCGATTTGTCGAGGCACATGCCGTATCGGGAAAATTTCTAATTATTTTAGTTTCGAAAATCGGTTTTTCTTGAATTTTAAACTTCAAATAACTTTCTGCACAATTCATAAAAAATTGATCTACCTGAAGGGTTTTCGTCTTGTATATGTTAACTATAACTGTTGAGATTTGTTTTCGAAAATCTTAAGTAAGTAGCTCCGAAAATGACTTCCAAGTTGGGGTTGGGACAGTCCCATTGCTCTGTTTTTGAGCAGTATTTTGCTCGACTTTGCATCGTCTTCCTGGTCGAAGTAATGGGTTTTAACTAAATCCCTCTAAAAGGTTTAGTAGGGGTTATGTCTCCTATACGTAGGAATTTACGAATCAAAAAATGATCGAGTAATCATAGAGAAATTCTGCTCGATAATAGGGTACCTGGAGTTCGGTTCCAAAACAGAGATGCTCTGTTGAGGTCGGCTTGGGCGGCCCCGGCGGTGCTCTGGCGAGCTTCTGGCGGCACAGGTGGGTCAGGCAAGTTCGCAGGGAGTCGAGGGAGCTCTCGTGTAGATGGTTGCAAGACTTTCTTATCGGGGATTCTCTGTACAGCTGCGGCATATGGTTTATTTGTTTTGAGATTTAAAACGAATTTAGATTCGATTTAAATCTATATTTGGTGTGATCTAAAGAGGATATGATTTAGGATTATGTAGATTTGAATCGGATGTTCTGGTGAAGATTGGGTCAAAGAATTTTTTTTCCCGAGACTCTGAGTCTCTCTTTCCTTCCCGTGGACAAATGGGTCTGTTTTCTTCCCGCGGACAAATGGAGGAATAGTCGGGTGGACCGGTGAGGGAAAGGAACAGTGCATAGCACTGTTCCATGCATTCTTCTTTCTTCTTTTTTTTTTCTTTTTTTTTTTCCTTTTTTTACTTCTATGTATATTTATATATATATATATATAATAAACAAAAATATTTAAGTTAGTAATTATATTCCTATTAAAATATTTAATGCACCCTTATATTAGTACTATTCAATTATTACTATTAATAAATCATTCTAGCATTCAAAAATCTCTAAAATAATTTAGAATTAACATTTAACCATATATTATATACAAGGAAATATTCAATATTTATCATATAGTAAATGTTTTAATATCTAATCATAAAAGACTTAAAAAATCTCTAACCCTAATAATAATTATGAAAATAATATTTTGTAAATATTTATTAAAATGTATTTTATATACACATTTAGGTATAAAATCTATCATTAATATTATACAACAAGAAAATAAACCAATAATTTACAAATCATTCTAAAATAGTAAAAATTCAATTTAAGCCGAGAAAAAAATACCCAAAAATTTGGGGGTTTACACCGAGACTCAAGGATCATCCTACCTTCGGCTTCTTCGATCCTACGACAACCTACTTTGATCCTCAGCCTCCTACTGATGCCCTAAATGATGTTGATGCTTGATTACTGTTCTTAACTTAGTACTTATTGTGGACATGTTTGATAGTTGATAATGATGTAGTAATATTTTTTATTTTTTTAGACTATCTTTTGTAGCACTAGTTTATGTCTGTGCACTTTGGACTTCAGTTGTATCTGGTTTATGCACTTATTTGCTATGCTAGTTGGCTTATATCTACTGCTCACTTTCTTTATTACTGCTACTACTGTTGTTCTCATTAATATACTTGAGTTATTGACTTTTTAGTTACTAACTTACTCGGTATTACTCGGTATTACTCTGCTTTTTTTTGTTATTGTTGGCTTCACAAATTGCGGGGGAGCTGTATTTTGAGTACATGACAAAGGGGAGAGCGTATACCAAGCATATACCAAAATTCTAAAATTTTTATCTCGATTCAGAACAAGTCAGGTATAAACAAAGTTACATATTATTTAATATATTTTGGTATAGACTCAAAGTTTGTCAATTATCAAAATGGGGGATATTGTTGGTCAATTGGTTAATGAACACATGATTTTGATAATCAATGTCTACTTGGTCGATACGCAAAATACATATACTGCTACAGTTTACAGGTTCAAGTCAGAAGAAAGTCTACATCCTAAATTCGTATCATACTGCTACAAAGTACAAACATCGTGTCGTCATCAAGAACCAAACACACTGGAATCAAGATCAAGTATTTTTATATTTTCTTCTATATTTTTACTTTTATTGAGTCTAAAAAAAATATGTAAGGTTGATCAGGATCGGTACTGGCTTAGGTCTTTCTCAGTCCACAAACAAAATTAGCCTACCTATCCACATATACAAAATCTAAAAGTCCACACTTCTAAAAAGCCCAAAACCGATGCAAATTTGGCCCAACAATTCAGACCTAACCCAGGCAGAACTTGAGCAGAACTTGGCTCCAGTTTTGCCCGACTTCGGTCGAGGTCAGTTGCATATTTGTTTTGAAATTCCTCTAAATCTGTATCCAACGTTCGAATACGAGATTTCTGCATCCGAACTCTATCCGAACTCTGCCCGAATTCGGTCTACAAAAATACTATAGATAGAGAGGATCTTTTCCATTTCCAAATCACTCATTCCTTCTCTTCTTTATTTATTCTAAAGTTTTTTCTACGAGCCAAAGCTTTCAAATCAAGCCTATACCACTCTTAGCCAAAGCCAATATAGTTTTGTTCAAAGAGTTTTGGTACTGAAGAGTTGTATCGGAGGCTGCATTCAGAAAACATTCCAGTTTTCAAAATTACCCTCTGGATTCGGTCGTGTGTTCGTCACCAAGCACGGTATTGTAAGAGACTACAAGCTCTCAATTAGCTTGTGATATAGTGGATTAACATCAAGTAAGAGTATTCGAGACCAGACTAAACCTTTCAGAGGGATACTAGTATATATCACTGTGTCGCTGAGTTTGATCTTCTTGACTCTTACTTTACCGTAATTTATTTACTGTCATTTATCTGCCATAGTATATAGTTCTGAATTTTCTAATTGGTGATAATTTCTGCTGCACACGTATACAATCTATTCACCCCCTCTAGAGGTGCTCAATGATCTTACAATCTAAACCTAAATCTTTCGATATCTAAACCTAAATCTAAGAAGTAGGTATTGGAAATCTCGAATCTTTGACTCAGGTTAAATGTTATAGCCCTAAATCTTACTACTTATTTTTATATCTAATGTCTACTTTTTATTTTATTTTCTTATTAAGTAATGAACTAATCCTTCTTACATGTAGAGCAAGCGAATCTCAGGCTTTGAAACGGTTGGAGTTAGTCCTAAATGTTCTCTCTCGAATCTAGAATACTCGTCTCCTTATCTTTGTCTTGAATCTCACTGTAAGTATGGAGTGGGTGGGGTTCCTAACCTATGTGGACGATATCCCAGATTTTGACGTGCATCATCCCTATGTCGAAGAAGCTCGAGGAGTTGAAGGCAGAGTTCAAATTAGGTCTTTTAAAAACCTGCCAAAGCATGCCGGAACCATATACAAGTTGATGCTTTATAACTTTTGGAGAGAGAAAGAGAGAGAGAGAAATTGGTGGCTACTTTGAAGAAAGACAATTTCGGGTAATATTTTTTGCCCTCTTTTGTTCTTTGAGAGTTTGTAATCAAGTTTTAATCTTCTAAGTAATTAGGTGATCCGGTTTGGATCGATGAGAAGTTTGTAAGGAGTTTGTATCTCTTTATTCCATTAGTGGAGGCTTTTCAGGGTTTGACTCCGACCATTTGTGATTCTTCCCACTAGGGTTTTCCACCTCAAAATTGTTGTGTTTGTGTTTGGCTCTTGTACTTTTTTAGAAAATTGGTTGTGCATTTTTATTGCTCGTTCTCTGATAGTCTCATTGGTTTGGGGGAACGTGTCAGGTCTCAGTCCCAAAATAAGTAGGACTAGGCTACATGGCAATGACCAGCTACGTATCAAATGGACCCTACTCATTTCGAATACATATACGATGTCTAGAACTATGTTGTACATGACGCTTGGCGAGGCGAGGCGGCCAGACACCCACCTCGCCTAGGTGCTGCCTAAGCGCCCGCCTAGAATTAAAACTGTTGTAAATGGTTTCATGACGAGACTGATGTAAAGTAATTTGTTTGAAGTAACATATTTCTAATTCATCTTTAGATTCTTTACTTTACACCAGAAAAATTAGAATAAAACAAATTTCTAATTCCTCTTTTCTTTTCCATGCAGGTGCACTTCCCTACAGAACTCCAGAATCTAACATATTGTTTGAACTTTGAAGCAACAACTCTAATCAAATGTGACTGAAGTAAAGTAAAGATTGCATTAAGAATCTATGATCCTTGTAAATGTTGCAAAAGTCAAGACAACATCATTCTTTAATCAGCTTGCTTTCATAAAAAGCAAAACTTTATTTTGTAATGAGCAACATCCATCTATATCCTTTACTTACAAAACTTACCTAATGTTGTTGATACTGATAGATACGTATTTCTTGATACATCTCTTCACTGCAGCTGTTCCTGAATGGTTATTAAAAAATATAAAGGTTAAACACAATATGAGAACATATCTTGATCCATATCTTGAGAAAAATAGAAAAATATATACATGTCAGTAAGACTTCAATAAGCAACATTAATAGTAATAATAAGTTGATAACTAATAATAATAAGTAAATAATCATTTAAAACACAATTCTCGAAGACTAAGAAGTTTATAGAGACTAAGAGTCTAACTTCAAATTTCAAAGTTCTAACTTAAGCCAACAATACAAAAAACACAATTCTAATATCTAATAGTGTAAATCCTCTTCTACTGACTGAGTTATATCATTATTATCTTCGAAATAGATCTAAATGGAAGAACAATTAAAAAATGGAGACTTTCTGCTAATAAATTAGCTCTCTAATCTGATTTAGTAAATATCAGAACTAGAGACCTCTTGCAAATAAATTTGCTCTCTATTCTGATTATGTAGAATTTCAGAGACTTTTTACAAACAATTTTGCTCTCCTAATTTCCTTAAGCCACTAAGAGAAGAAGAAGAAGAAAAAAGAAAGAAAGAGGAACAACTCTGCTGGGGTGATGAAAATCATCGTTGTTCAAAGCAAGATTTGCCCTACTGCGATATGTTCCCAGGAACCATCAAATTTTGAAGGAACTTCTGGAACGCTCACCGTCACCTCCTACGAACACGCCAAACTCTGAAGGCAGCAACCACACAACTCCCTTCGTCTCTCAATTTTGAAGTAAGCCCTCAAAGGAGGCACGAAGAGAGTATTTATAGAGTTGGGTGGAAGCCCTAATCCTAATCATTGCCGCCAACTGATTGCTAAAAGATAAGAGCGAATAATAGAAAGATATAATTGAATTAAATTTAAATCTCACAAGAAATGGATATAAATAATTGACTCAATCTTTCCATAAATTGCTCAAATCTTCTAATTAGCCTAATTAAACGCCAAAAACACCCATGTACACAAAAGCCCATCAGCCCATGCGCCTGCGCACGCAACCGCCCAACAGCGCAAGCGTGCAACACATCATACAAGCAACAGCACAGCAACGCAAGTGCGTAGCCCCGTAGCGGCACATACGTGCATATACGTAAACATGCATACGTGCATAGCCATGTATAGCCCGCACAAGCCCCTCCATATGTACCAATGCATACACCCGCACATGTGCCCGCCCATGTGCCTGCACATGCGCGTAGCGTATGTGACTCACGCATAAGACGAGCGCAACAACAGCACACAAAGCGCCATTCCCGATGTTGACGTGCTAAGTACAAATTACGCTAACAAAGCGCCACTTTGCGCCCGAGCCCTAGCACGAGTCGCTAAGTCCCTTCGAGGCTTAGCTCGTAAGGGAATAATCCCAAGAGCATGACAAAAAGCATAAATGCTTCATTGAGGAGGTAATCTTTTTTTCTACTAAAAAAATACCCCCACCTGACGCCCATGTGCCCCACAATACCTTTTGTGCTCATCTCGACACAAGCAAAGCTATATATTGAGATACTCACTTTTTGGTGTGAGCAATGCAGGACTATCTTTCTAGTTTCTAAAGGCAAAAACACCAACAATCCCCCACATATCTCAATATATGGGTTGAGCATTTGTCATGCCCCAGTTCCAAAATGTAACACCCTAGTCCCAAATATATAAGACTAGAATATCATATACATGCCAGCTACGTATCAAGAGGACTCCAGTCCAGCTCGAATATGTATAAGTTATCTAAAATAAACTACATGATTATAACAACTACCTATATCTCAATCCACTAAAGATAAACTCTTGTGTAAACCAAGTATACTAATGCTGGTCAGATATTAACATACATTTCTACAAGTAACAAGAAAAGACAATATAAAATAAAGTGGACCAGACTCTATTGCATTTATCTTGAACAAGCTTCTGAAGGAGAAATAAGCTTGTAAAACTAGACTATACAGCAGCATGGTCAAAGTAAAATAAAATAAAATATTAGAAAAATATAAAAAGGTATGAACTAAATATATACTTGAAATTTCTGGAGAAGCAATCATCAATCCTCCATCTAATCTACAAATGAGGTCAACAAACATGGAAAGATCACCAGGTTCTCAGGGGACTAGCAAGACACATAATATACAAGCCTACTTGATAGTAATAACATACAAGGAAGGATATGAAATAGTACAAGAAAGTAAATATTGAAGAAGGTATAGGACAAAAAAG